>JAODAL010022441.1:0-64714 GCA_025379985.1 Phyllomedusa bahiana | reverse complement strand
TTTCCCGGGGTGCATCTTCTGTCCGGGCCCCATACCAGTGGGGTTACAGAGTGCAGTGAATCCATCTGCTCGGGGCCCATACAAGTAGGGTTCCCAAGGTGCAGTGAATCCTCTCCCGGGGCCCCATAAACATGGGTTAGCAGAGGTGCAGGACATCTCTGTCCGGGGCCCAACAATTTGTTAGCAGAGTCGTGACACCATCGCTTCGGGGCCCCTAAAAAGTGGGGTTTAGCAGGGGTGCAGTGACACATCTCTGGGGGCCCCTACAGGGGGGGGTTTAGCAGAGATGCACTGTGCAGTTATTTTGGTGGTGAGCCGCTCCACTGTAGCGTGTCAGTCCACTATCGCACACCTTAGTAGCTGACGTTGGTTCTCCACAGTTTCCGCGTTGCTTATTCCCAATGCACAGTGTCATAAATACCAACACCATGTGCCCGAGAGACAATAATCCTTCCTGTTCTGCAACTCTGATAAATCGCTCCTTGTGCCAGACAGCCTTACACACCTTATATACCCACCAAGCCAGCTCACCACACAGGACTTCCTTTATGACCTATCCGATGTTGACATGGAAAGAAGAAAGTGGTCATCATAATGTGATTTGACTGTGTAGAATTGAATAGGATGTATTATAATATAAAGTACAATTATACAGTATGATGTCATATTTCAATATGTTGTACTAAAATGTAATAGCTTATTACAGCCCTTGTAGGAGTTAGTGTTATATAGTATAATCATTACACTGTCTGCTGCCATCTAGCGGTTAGACGCAGATACACTCACTCATTTCTCACTACGGGAGAAGAGCTCACGCATGCGTAGTGGATATGGAACGTTCTGTAACACGGGGGAAACGTTCTGACTGCGCAGGCGCAGTGACTACCAGCGCAGCATGGAGGTTCTGCTGAAGAAGGGAAGGGCTCACGCATGCGTAGTGTGCTTGGGTCGTGCTTAGTTCTGTAACACGGGGGAAGCATTCTGAGTGGCAGGGCAGTGCTACCACGCGCATGGAGGCTCTTTAAAAGGAAGGGCGGGGGGTGTCAAGTGAAGGCTTCTGGCCCCTCGGGAGGAGGGAAACAGCCAGGCCAAGTATGAAATGACAGGGGCTTCTATGTCAAGTTCAACCACAAGCCTGAGGTGCCTGCTTTAATACCTCATTATAATGTACTGTACTGATATACGTTATAATAGTCCAGTTATAATACTGATGTGTAATCATTATGTATCCCATATGGGTGTGGAATTACATGTATCAGCATGCACTGTAGGTGAGACCTAGTGTTGTGCCAGTTTCTTGCCTGGGCACTGCTATGGTATGGTCCAGCTGTCCTAGAGATGTTGGATTTCCCCTAAAAGTGTCATATGCTTCGGAATTTGGAGTTGTATTTCCTTTTCCACGGTTGGGTATTACTGCCTGTAATGATAACTAAGAAAGTATGTGACCACTCTGTATGTAGTGCAGTGTCCACAGCCATAGAGAAGGATGTATTGCTGGATAGCTAGCCCTCTGCAACCAGTCGGGGGTCTGGGAGAGCGGGGTCCCATCTTCTGGGAGGTCTGATCGAGGGCTATCACCCAGCTTTCCCAGATCCAGAAATAACGTTTAGCCAGCTGCATGTGATGTGCCTGTGTGGAGAGGGATTAGTAGGGATTTTGGAGGGTTTTTTTTGGGTCCCCGTCATGTGGTGACATCAGGAAATTTCGGGGGGAGGATGCGCGGACCTGGCCAGGTCCACGTCACTATTGTTCTCCATTCTTCACAGGCAAGAAAGATGTTTGAGGGAGAGATGGCGAGTCTGGCGGCCATCCTGCAGACGGGCACCATCAGGGTCCCCAAACCAGAGAAGGTCATCGACCAGTCATTGGGGGGCGCTATGCTGGTTATGGAGCACCTGAACATGAGGAGTCTCAACAGGTAGACTGCTGTGAGATGGACCGCTACATAGAGACATCCCCTCAGTCCACCAGGACCTTGCTGAAGGGACGTTCTCTGACAGCCTACTATAGCTTTACTGTCACCCCAACATCCCTGACTTGGGAAGTGCACGACGGGAGGAATGGGGCACCTGCTATGTACTCCATGACTGCAGGGGGCGCTCTGCTGAAATGGGGAAGCTGCTATATACTATCATAATAGTAAGAGGCGCCCCGTTCTATACATTTCTTATACTGCTGCAATGGAGCAGCTGCTATAGATTATCATAGAAGTAAGGGGCACGCCGCTCTATGCACACCTTACACTGGTGCAATCCAACACCTGCTATATACCATCAAAGAAGTAAGGGGCACTCCGTTCTATGAACGCCCTACACAGGTGCAATGAGACACCTGCCATATAGCATCATAGAAGTAAGGGGCACTCCGCTGTATGCATGCCATACACTGGTGCAATGGCACACCTGCTGTATACCATCATAGAAGTGAGGGGCACTCCATTCTATGCACACCCTACACTGGTGCACTGAGACTCCTGCTATATACCATCAAAGAAGTAAGGGGCACTCCGCTGTATGCATGCCCTACACTGGTGCACTGAGACACCTGCTATATACCATCATAGAAGGGGCACTCCGCTGTATGCATGCCCTACACTGGTGCACTGAGACACCTGCTATATACCATCATAGAAGTAAGGGGCACTCCGTTCTATGCACTATGTGTAAAGGTGCAATGAGACACCTGCTATATACCATCATAGAAGGGGCACTCCGCTGTATGCATGCCCTACACTGGTGCAATGGCACACCTGCTGTATACCATCATAGAAGTAAGCGGCACTCCATTCTATGCACACCCTACACTGGTGCAATGAGACACCTGCTATATCGCATCATAGAAGTAAGGGGCACTCCGCTGTATGCATGCCCTATACTGGTGCACTGAGACACCTGCTATATACCATCATAGAAGTAAGGGGCACCCCGTTCTATGAACGCCCTACACAGGTACAATGAGACACCTGCTGTATACCATCAAAGAAGTAAGGGGCACACCACTCTACACACACCCTACACAGGTGCAATGAGACACCTGCTATATACCATCATAGAAGTAAGGGGTGCTCCGCTCTATGCACTACATGTACTGGTGCAATGGCAAACCTGCTATATACTGTCATAGAAGGGGTACTCAGTTCTATGGACGCCCTACACAGGTGCAATGAGACACCTGCTATATACCATCATAGAAGTAAGGGGCACTCCGCTGTATGCATGCCCTACACTGGTGCACCAGCTATGTACTCCCATAACAGTAGGGGACACATCCCTTTATTGCAATGGGGATTGCATGTGCGTACGGTACCTGCTATGTACTCCCATAACAGTAGGGGACACATCCCTTTATGCGTGGCATGCAGTGGGGTACCTGCTATGTACTCCCATATAAGTAGGGGACACACCCCTTTATGCGTGGCATGCAGTGGGGAGCCTAATATGTACTCCCAAAGCAGTAGTGGGCACCCTCCTTTACACATGCCCTTAACTTGGTACAATAGGGCACCTGCTATGTGCCCCTGTAGCAGTAGAGGGATCCATCCATCATTGCATCACCATGGCCAATGTAGCAGTGCTGCAAAGGAGCACCCGCTATGAGCTGCCATTGCTGTAGGGGCCACTAATGATTCACTGTACCATGACTACTACCACTTTAGCATCTCCTGACAGCAGTATGGGTTTGCTGTAGTGTAGCTGGACTGTAAGCGTGCGGTTGCTGTTTTACAGGCAGTCTGCAAAGTTGGGGGAGCAACTAGCCGATCTTCACCTCCATAATCAGCGGCTACGAGAAAAGCTGGACAAAGAAAGCGGCATTGTGGGTAATTACACCTTCCAGACAGACGGCAGGCAGCGTTCCAAATTGCCTATTGAAAGGATTGGAAAAACAGCGCCACCCCTGTCTACAGCTTGTGTATGGTATTTCAGCTAAGCCCATTCACAGTGATAGAGCTGCCCTGCCACCCATGGACAGGTGTGGCGCTATTTTTGGAAGAAGGCAGTCATGTCTTTCTAATCCTGGGCAACTCCTATAACTAATGTTATCTTACTCCCCGGAGGCCAAGTATAGATATGGAAGGGGTTCACAAACTTATGTCATGTGTATGTTTATTATTGAATCACCTCCAAATATCCCAAACTGGGGTACATTTTTCTTTTCTGTCTTTATCCTTAAGGTAAGGGACCTGGGCAGTCAGCTGTCGAGTACATTGATAAATTTGGTTTCCACACTGCGACCTGCTGTGGGTATATTCCCCAGGTAAGAGGCCGATATAACACGCTTCTTCTGTTCCCTGCAAATAGGGGTCTAATAACATCATTAATCATGTCCAATGTCCCGTCCCCTAATATTATTTATGTCCAGTGTTCTTCTCTGTAATAGTATTAATGTCCAGTGCCCCATCCCCAATATTATTCATGTCCAGTGTTCTTCTCCCTAATACTGCCCATGTCAAATGTTCCTCCCCCTCATATTATTTATGCCCATTGATCCTACCCGTGTCAATGCTTATTTCCAGGGCTCCATTCCCTTATCTATTGCTCATGTTCAGTGCCCCATAGATAGATAGATTCACACAGCATTTTTCAGGCCGTTTTTCAATCTGAAAACGTATTGAAAAACGATATTCCTGATATCCAGTGCTCCTCCCTGTGGTCAGTTTCCCCTCCTGCTGATAGTGCTGATATCCAGTGCTCCTCCCTGTGGTCAGTTTCCCCTCCCACTGATAGTGCTGATATCCAGTGCTCCTACCTGTGGTCAGTTTCCCCTCCTGCTGATAGTGCTGATATCCAGTGCTCCTCCCTGTGGTCAGTTTCCCCTCCTGCTGATAGTGCTGATATCCAGTGCTCCTCCCTGTGGTCAGTTGCCCTCCCTCCTGATAGTGCTGATATCCAGTGCTCCTCCCGGTGGTCAGTTTCCCCTCCTGCTGATAGTGCTGATATCCAGTGCTCCTCCCTTGTCGTTTCTCCTCCTGCTGATAGTGCTGGATATCCAGTGCTCCCCCTGTGGTCTTTGCCTCCCTCCTGATAGTGCTGATATCCAGTGCTCCTCCCTGTGGTCAGTTTCCCCTCCTGCTGATAGTGCTGATATCCAGTGTTCCTCCCTGTGGTCAGTTTCCCCTCCTGCTGATAGTGCTGATATCCAGTGTTCCTCCCTGTGGTCAGTTCCCCACCTGCGATGATAGTGGCTGAATCAGTGTTTTCCTCCCTGTGAGTCAGTTTTCCCCCTCTGCTGATAGTGCTGATATCCAGTGCTCCTCCCTGTGGTCAGTTGCCCTCCCTCCTGATAGTGCTGATTCGCAGCACCTCCCTTGGTCAGTAGACATTTCCCCCTCCTGCTGATATCCAGTGCTCCTGCCTGTTGTCAGTTTCCCCTCCCCCTGATAGTGCTGATATCCAGTGCTCCTCCCAGTTGTCAGTTTCCCCTCCCCCTGATAGTGCTGATTCCATGATCATCCCTGAGTGTCTGTTTCCTCTCCTGCTGAATAGTGCTGATATCCAGTGGCCACTCCCTGTGTTCAGTTCCCCCCCTCCCGCTGATATCCAGTGCTCCTCCCTGTGGTCAGTTTCCCCTCCTGCTGATAGTGCTGATATCCAGTGCTTCTCCCTGTTGTCAGTTCCCCCTCCTGCTGATAGTGCTGATATCCAGTGCTTCTCCCTGTGGTCAGTTCCCCCTCCCGCTGATATCCAGTGCTCCTCCCTGTGGTCAGTTCCCCCTCCTGATGATAGTGCTGATAATCCCAGTTGCTCCTCCTGTGGTCAGTGTTCCCCCTCCTGCTGATAGTGCTGAATCCATTGCTTCCCCCTTGTTTGTCAGTTCCCCCTCCTGCTGATATGACTGATATCCAGGTGCTTCTCCCTGTTGTCAGTTCCCCCTCCTGCTGATAGTGCTGATATCCAGTGCTCCTCCCTGTGGTCAGTTCCCCCTCCCGCTGATATCCAGTGCTCCTCCCTGTGGTCAGTTATCCCTCCTGCAGATAGTGCTGATATCCAGTGCTCCTCCCTGTGGTCAGTTTTCCCTCCCTCTGATAGAGCTGATATCCAGTGCTTCTCCCAGTTGTCAGCTTCCCCTCTCCCTGATAGTGCTGATATCCAGTGCTCCTCCCAGTTGTCAGTTTCCCCTCCCCCTGATAGTGCTGATATCCAGTGATCCTCCCTGTGGTCAGTTTTGCCTTCTGCTGATAGTGCTGATATCCAGTGCTCCTCCCAGTTGTCAGTTTTCCCTCCCTCCTGATAGTGCTGATATCCAGTGCTCCTCCCTCTGTTCATTTTCCCCTCCCGCTGATAGTGCCGATATCCAGTGCTCCTCCCTGTGGTCAGTTTCCCCTCCCACTGATAGTGCTGATATCCAGTGCTCCTTCCTGTGGTCAGTTTCCCCTCCTGCTGATAGTGCTGATATCCAGTGCTCCTCCCTGTGGTCAGTTGCCCTCCCTCCTGATAGTGCTGATATCCAGTGCTCCTCCCCTGTGGATCAGTTTCCCCACTGCGATAGTGCTGATATCCAGTGCTCCTCCCTGTGGTCAGTTGCTGTTCCTGCTGATAGTGCTGATATCCAGTGCTCCTCCCTGTGGTCAGTTTCCCCTCCTGCTGATATCCAGTGCTCCTGCCTGTTGTCAGTTTCCCCTCCCCCTGATAGTGCTGATATCCAGTGCTCCTCCCTGTTGTCAGCTTCCCCTCGCCCTGATAGTGCTGATATCCAGTGCTCCTCCCTCTGTTCATTTTCCCCTCCCGCTGATAGTGCTGATTTCCATTGCTACTCCCTGTTGTCAGTTTCCCCTCCACCTGATAGTGCTGATATCCAGTGCTCCTCCCTGTGGTCAGTTTCCCCTCCCGCTGATAGTGCTGATATCCAGTGCTCCTCCCTGTTGTAAGTTGCCAGACATCCTGATAGTGCAGATATCCAGTTCTCCACCCGGTGGTCAGTTTCCCTTCCTCCTGATAGTGCTGATATCCCAGCTGCTCCTCCCTGTGGTTCAGTTTCCCTTCCTCCTGATAGTGCTGATATCCAGTGCTCCTCCCTCTGTTCAGTTTCCCCTCCCACTGATAGTGCTGATATCCATTGCTCCCCCCTGTGGTCAGTTTCCCCTCTCCCTGATAGTGCTTATATCCATTGCTCCTCCCCCTCGGTCAGTTTCTCTTCCCCTTGATAGTGCTCATATCCATTGCTCCTCCCCCTTGTCAGTTGCCCCTCCTGTGATATTGCTCATGTCGCCCCTTCACTTGCTATTGCTCATATCTTATACCCCTCCTCCCGGTCAGCTGCCCCTTCCCCAATATTGCTCATATGCAGTCGGTTTCTTTCCTCCTGATGGTCTTGGTCCCTGTGTCAGCAGAGGTGACAGCTGACGCTCCAGGTGTTTGATTGACAGGTAAACGACTGGCAGGAGGACTGGGTCACATTCTACTCCCGCCAGAGAATCCAGTACCAGATGGACCTGATGGAGAAATCATCAGGAGACAGAGAGGCCAGGGAGCTGTGGTCACAATTACAGGTCGGTATCCCAAGTCTGTCCTGCAGGGTAAAGCAAGGGAGAGGAACAAAGCAGTAGCCGGAGCCTCTGTTAAAAAAAAGAAGGTGGATTTCAGAATACCTTAGATTCATTTTAGAGGAAAGCTGCAGTATAAAGCATGGGGAAAGACTTGTTGGAATATCTCATGAAACCGACTCATCAGTCTTGAGCCGACAATGCAGCCAAAGCCTCTGGTAAGACATAAGGAGAACTTTAGACGAGCTCAGAATTGACCAGAAAATGCAGCTAAGGTGGAGTCACTGGTTATAGCGTTCTAGAGCGCAGGGGGGCTGGAGAGAACACAACATGTCACCTCTTTCTGCGGTGTTCAATACATGGAGGGGAAGACGGCAGCTAGTCCTCTCTATGAAAGCTATGATTACTGTAATTACAGGGCGTATTTCGGGACGCATTGCAGCGCCATTACGCCCTGAAATACGTTCTAAAAGACGTGTGAACATAGCCTAAGGGAGCAGCGCTGTAGTATAAAGCATGAGATGGGATAAAGCAGCCAAAGCCTTTGGTAAATCTACAGCACTCCAGATGCTTCTGCGTATAAAATAGTTTTTATTACTACAAAAAGGCCGATATCGAAAGACAGTGGCACGGAAGGTGCATTAAAGGGGATGTATCGCTTCTTTAGTTCGGCTGATTCATACTGCTCTCAGCTTCTCAACTCTAGAAATGCAGGGGCGTTTCTTCCCTCTTCCAACTGGTGACATCATCCACCCCTTCACTGTTCATGGTGGCTCTCGAGGACTCCTCCCCCCCGCCCCCCCCACTCTGAGTTCCACTTGTCACTGTGTCTCCTCCTATACGTCCCTGTATTTTGTAAAGCTGTATACATACGCACAGGAATCATTCAATCTAGACTGATCACTGATCTCTTCTCCTCTCACAGCTGTAGATTTGTTACAGTTAATCCAGCTTGTTATGTAACGGCACAGAGTTCTCCTTCTATCAGGAGAGTTAGGCTCCGAGACACAACTGTTCTGTTTTCTGAATGTAGAATCTGCTGCGTGTGTTTTCTGCTGGGTGTGCAGAGAGAAAATTGCTTTGGCCACCAACTCTGATTCAAGAGAGGCAGGGATCGACACAAATTGAGCTTGTATTCCTGATTTGGAATCGAGCCCTGCAATGTTAGTTCTGTTTCCTCTGGCTTGTGAGATGAAAATGTCCGGTCCCTACTTTGAGTGAAAGGCAGGAATGCAAGCTCCATGAATATGGCCGGACGGGGGTGGGGGGGGGGGAGGAGAAGTGGTGGGTGCAGAATATAAATGAGCTCTCAGCTAGTGAAATGCAAGGAGGGGGGGGGGAAGAGAAGGGGCGGGTGCAGAATATAAATGACTCTCAGCTAGTGAAATAGCAAGGAGGAGGGATCTCGACCAGCACTTGAAATCATGTAAACAGAAACAGAGGATAAGGAAAACTGTGGAATACAAGACAGCCTTAGCTAATGACATCAATTGCGTAAGTTACTTGTTTTCACTGTCCCCTTATTCTGAAGACCATTTAATGAAATGATACAACCCCTTTAATTACAGGGAAATATTCCGATTACTGCATGAGTACAGAACATGATGCAAAGGTTAGATAAAGTGATTCAGATGTCCTCACCGATGTACCGGCAAAGTCCGGACATTCCTGCTACACTTCAGGCATCTCTACGCTTATCCAAGCAGCTGCTCTGTTTCAGCAACCGGGCCTTCCTTTGCCTCTGTTTCTCCCTGGCTGCATACTTCTTGTGCCTCCTTTGTACCTACAGTGCCAGACGGCATATTTTGGTCACACTCTACAGGTTTTTATTATTCCTGGCCCTCACTTATCAGATGTCACTTCATACAGGCTCATTTGCTGAAATGCTGGTGAGGACATCTGAATGAATTCATCTAACATTTGCATCAACTTCTGTACTCGTGCAGTAATGGGAATATTTCCCTGTAATTAATGCACCTGCTGTGCCACGGTCTCTCGATATCTGCCTTTTTGTAGTAATAACAACTATTATATATGCACTGAAGCATTTGGAGTGCTGTGGATTTATTTACTCTATATATCTATGGACTTTATGATCTTCCCACTAGAGCACCTAGCAGCCCATAGTGTGCTTTCCCATTTAGAAAGTATTTGATAAGACATAAGGAGGAGCTTAGACTAGCTCAGACTCCAATAGACAGTGCAGCTAAGGTGGAGTCATTCATTATAGCTGTGCTCCAATGGGGCAAAGCTGCAGTTTAACCCCTTACCGCCGGAGCCAGTTTTGGCCTCTCTGACAGAGCCCCATTTTTGAAATCTGTCATGTGCGACTGTTGCAGAATAACTTTTTGAACACTTTAACCTATCCATGTGATTCAAGATATCTTTTCTCAGTGACGACATTGTGCTTTAAGATAGTAAGAAATTTTGGTCCAAAAAATGATTGTTTATTTGTGAAAAATTATCAATAGTTCGTGAAAAATTGTGTAAAATTTACCAATTTCAAACTTCAAAAATTTCTGCATGTAAGACAGATAGTTATTCCACTCAAAATAGTTTATAATCTAGCATCTTACCATATGCCAGCTGTAGTTTGGCATCATTTTTTTTAAAATGTCTTTATTTTTTTTTTTTACGACATTAGGGGGCTTATAAATTATTAGTATTTTTCCAAATTTTCAAGAAATTTGCAAGTATACATTTTTTAGGGAGACCAGTCCAGTTTCTAACGAGACATTTGATTGACCTGTATGTTTAGATACCCCCATAATTGACCTCATCTAAGAAACTACACCCCTTAAAGTATCCAAAACCGCATTATTAAGTTTATTAACCCATTAGGATTCACAGGTATTAAAGCAAAGTGGAAGTGAAATATCAAAATTTCACTTCTTTGCAGATTTTCTCAATGTTTAAACATTAATTGACAAGAATACTGTAAATGTGATCCAGGTAAATGCAAATTAATATTGATTCCCCAATTCTTGCCGTTTTCAGAGATATCCGCACATGTGCCCTAGTGCATTATTTGGCTCAACCACAAGCCCAGAATAGGAGGAGCACCTACTGGACTCTGGGGTCTCATTTTCATTACGATTTTATTTAGGTGGCCAATTCATTGCGGACACCCTAAGGTCCAAAACTGTAATAAATACCCCTAAAAAAAAACATATTGGAAACTACAAACCCTTACGGAATATATCCTAGGTGTAGTTAGTATATCTACCCCCAGTCGTTTTCACAAAATTTTTTTAGCGTTCGGCTTCAGAAAATAAAAAAATATATATATGATTCCAAAAATCTGCAATTTTAAAGACTGAAAAATGTTTAATTTTACAAGAAATCTTGGACAAAAGCCCCAAAAATTGTGTTACGCAATTTCTTACCAAGTTCAGACCAATACCCTACATGTGGTTTAAACTGCTTTTTGGCGCAGAACAGGGGTACAAGGAGGACGCTATTTTGGCTTTTGGCGCAAACAGATATTGGTGGGGCCCATGTCTGCATCTCCATAGCCCCCAAAGACTAAGAACAGTGACACCTTCCAGAAGTTTGCTCCATTTTGGATTCAACGCCCCTCAGGGATCTCCACCCCCCTAAGGGTGAATTTTGCATTTTGGGCGCACAGGTGTCCGTATTTTATTTTAGCTTTGGGCCATGAAATGGAGGGGAAACGCAGTTCCTCCATTTTTTGGGCTTTAAATTTTTATCAGTATTCCGCCATACGGGATACATGACGGGATACTTACTAGGGGGTCGTACAATACAATGAAATAAATTTTATATAGTTTTTTATGTTTTATTTACTTTTTACACAATATAAGCCGAGTTCATAAAAAGTTTGCGTTTTTATGTTGTGCTATACTGACAGCATACTTTCTTAATTTTTTGCATATGGAGCTCTTGTGGATTGTTTTTTTACGAGATGAGTTGATGTTTTTATGATACCATTACGGGGGCATATGAGCTTTGATCACTTTTTATTAAGGTTTTGTGAAGCAATTTGTACAAAAAACAGCAATCCTGGTAGTGTTTTTTTTTTATATTTTTTTTACAGCGGTCACTGTGCGGTATAAAATGACATGCAATTTTACTCAGCAGGTTGAGATCGATAAGCGATACCACAATTTGTATATTTGAATTCAATGTTTTACTAGCTTTTACACAATCAAAACATTTTATTTGAAAATGAAAACACATTTTTGCATCACCCTAGTCTCAGAGCCACAACTTTTTTTTATTTTCGTTTGATGGAGCTGTAATAGTCTTTTTTTTTTGCAAGATGAGTTGAAGTATTTTATTGGTAATCTATGGGGGAACAAGACCTTTATGATCGCTTTAAATCTGTTTTTTGGAAGGTAGGTGAAAGAAAATTACTGCAAATCCTATCAGTGTTTTTATTTTTTAATACGTTCACCGGTGCCAGTTCTCCTTTACAAGATAGTTTTTTACTCTGTGGGTTGAGACGATTACGGTGATACCAATTTTGTAGTTTTTATTGAAAGCACAATTTTTTTTTGAAAAAAAAAGTGTTTTTATTGTGTAAAACAATATTATGCATCGCTATCTTCTAATAGCGCAGAACTTTTAATTTTTCCGTATACAGACTGTGTAAGGACTTTTTTTTTTGGCAGGGATGAACCTGACGTTTCTAATTGCATCACTTTGAGTGTATGAGATGAGTTTTTTTGATTACTTTTACTTCCATTTTATGTGCTTGCGGGATGAACAAAAAATCGCTATTACTGTCACTGTTTTTTGGGGTGGATTTTTACGGCGTTCACCATTACAGGTTGAATTAACATGACCGAATTTAATAGGGTGGGTCGCTACGCACGCGGCGATACCAAATATGGGTACTTTATTTATTTTTGATCTTTTTTAGGGCGATTGGCGTTGGGAAAGGGGAAAAGGGCGTTGGTACGTGTTTTTTATATTTATTTTTTTGTTGTGTTTACTTTTTACACGATATTTTAAACATTTTTCATACTTTTTACACTTTCCCGGAGGGCCAGGGGGGAATTGCAATGAACGATGTCAGATCATTCATGCAATAGGAGATCACATACAGGCTATAGCTGTATGCCTGGTCTCCATGGCAACTGTCTGTCACGCTGCCCACAATGACCTGTGGGTCATCGGACGTCACCTAGACACAAACCCGATCTGCTGTCATTCAGCGTCTCGGGCTTACTGCGGTAGAATTCAGTAACCGGACGCTCGACGCCAGTGCTGGCGCCGAGATCGGCGTGGCAGGCAGGACTCACTCCTGCCGGCCGCAGCCAGCGATGTTCGCCGACCAGACGATGTTCGCGACATCGGGGTGGTTAATCCCCCGCGCCGAAGCGCACTTTTCCTCCGGCCGTGGGGGAGCGGCATGATGCCAGCGGTAATATACCTGCTGGTTTCAATGCCGCGATCTTCGCGCTCTGCTTGTGAGCGCGCAAGATCGCCGTGAAACGTACTCAGTACGGCAATTGCGGGAACCCCCTATTTTTTTTTGCGGGGGGGGCGGGGGGGGGGGTATCGACAGATGCCGTATGAGTACGACAAATTCGGTAAGGTGTTAAAGGGGTTTTGCCAAGAATTGAAGTCTTACACCGACCTTATCTGCTCAGGAGAGAAGATAAACAAAGCATTGTACGCGGCAAGGGAGGAGAGGGAGGGGTGAGCAGAGCCAGGAAGCAGGAGCGACCTCTAATGTTTACCTCAAATAATATTACAACCAGTGGGATTTCTCTATACACAGACAGCTGCAATCACTGCTTTTTCTCCCCAGCCCATTGCAAGCTCATTCTGTTCCCTGTCACCAGATAAGAAGTGAAAACACGCAAGCGCGGCTCCTGTTAATGTCCTGGTCATTCCCTACTGTAAACTTGTTTTTTTTTTTCAGGAAACTAAGGCATCTTAGTCAGCTGTAGCTCTCCAGAGGCTTCACTTTTTGTAATCACATATATTTAGTAAAGTGATTAAATACCCATTTTGGAGGATCCCACGTCAACATTACATCGTGGCAAAACCCCTTTAAGGGTGTGTTCACATGTTATGATGAATCTGCTTATATGTGCAGTGTGATTTACTTTGCTTTCAATGTTAAACATGCATCAATGTTCAGACGATATGTGTTTTACTTGCGTCTTTATGATGCACCTTTTGGAACCGCTCAAAGAATGGACATGTCAATTCTTGATCCGAATGATGCAGCAGACGCCCTACTTAAAACTACAGGATGCGTTTCTGCTGCAGCCAAAAACACATCCAAACACGCACCTGCATGTTGGATGCGTTTTTGATGTGATTTATGCAGCTTTTTTAAATGCGTTTTTCGGATAAAAAATGGATCCAACACGCCGTGTGAACATATCCTAAAGCATGAGATGGTATAAAGCAGCCAGAGCCTCTGGTAACACATTAGGAGAATTTCATCCAAAAATATCTCCATCGTCACTCACCAAAAAATTGTATTTGCAAAAAGAATTTTATTTTAATTGCATTTCAACATAATGCACGTAATCCGACCTTGTATAATCACCCGGATTATGTGCATTATGTTGAAATTCTGTTAAAATAAAATTCTTTTTGCAAATACAATTTTTGGTGAGTGCCATTGGGGATATTTTTGGATGGACAGTTGGGCAACGGCCACCACAGCTGCGTGAAATAGAAGGAGTGCCGGACTATAGAGACTTGAGGGTTAGGAGAATTTCAGACTAGCTCAGGCTCCACTAGACAATACAGCTAAGGTGGCGTCATTGACTGTAGCTGTGCTCAAAGGGAGCAGAGCCGCAGTGTAAAGCATGGGATGTTATAAAGGAGCCAGAGCCACTGATGAGGTAGGTTATAGACCGTAGACTTCCAATGGGTAAGCCAGAGTCAGTGATCATAGATGTGCATTAATGGTGCAGAGCTGTAGTGTAAAGCATGAGGGGAGGGACAAAGAACCTATTCCAGGCCAATAATGAGACAGAAGGTAATATTCATACCTCATCGGATTCTAGTATACAATGCAGCTAAGCTAAAGTAACTGATGTCTAAATTGAAGCAGACCTGCAGTGTACAGCAAATTGGACGTAGCAGCAACCTGACTGTAAGTGGACATTCCCTTTAATTTGTCCTCCTCCACTTTATCATTTGTGTCCTACCACACAGCTCAAGGTTCCTCAGCTCTTCTCTGAGGTGGAGGTCGTTCCGTCTCTTCTTCACGGGGACCTGTGGGGAGGGAACGTGGCCGAGCTGGACACTGGACCGGTGATATTTGACCCTGCCTCCTTCTATGGACATGCAGAGTTTGAGCTGGCGATCGCTGGCATGTTTGGAGGGTTCGGATCCTCCTTCTACACAGCCTACCACTCGAAAATGCCCAAATCCCTCGGTTTCGACAAGCGGTTGAAGTTCTACCAACTCTTCCACTACCTGAACCACTGGAACCATTTCGGAAGCGGCTACAGAGGGTCATCAGTGAGCATCATGAGAAGTCTTCTGAAGTGACCACTCGCTGACCTTGTGATACTAAGAGCTGGTCCATTCCTATGTAGATGAAGCTTAAAGGAACACTCCATAGAAAACTGATACTGGGGAAGAGGGGCATGACACCAGAGACCATCCCCGCAGGTCCTTTACTGGACATAAGAGTATCACTTTTGTCTGGAGTGTTCCTTTAAATCATGGTACAAGGCAAGTTCCTGCAACTTTCTCATATACTTTGTGTTTTTTAATTTTTTACCGTTTTCAAGATCTCTGCTTGCTGTTAATAAGTGGTAGCATACATTGTTAGCGCTCCTGACCTAGCTTGGCGCTACTAGACTGGAGTCCAGTGCTGTGGAGTCGGCAAGCCAAAGCCCCGACTCCTCAATTTCCCAAACCTCCGACTCCGACTCCTCATACATGGCGCATGTTGAAAGTGATAACTTTACTGTAGTAAAATGGTAACATCATGATGTATTATCACCTTATGATACAATAAACAAGCTATTTAGGTAGAACCAGACACTGACAAGCATAAGTAACAATAGTTTGATCTTTTGAACCCTTGTGGGTAGAGTTGAAGAAAAAGCTTGTATTTGTATCCCAAGTCTCCCAGTCTGCACCACATTGGAATGAGTAGAAGAGACCTGGATCAGATTTTGGTAAGATTATGCTTGATTCGATCCAGAGCCCAGAGAGGATTTCCAGGCAGTAATTGAAAACCAAAGTGGGCGATTCCCAAATATAAACAAAATAATAAAAATTAACATTTAAATTTTTAGAGAGCAAAACCGTAACAATGCAGTTACAGGTAAGAAATCTGCAGAACTAATGCAAGATGCTAAGATACTTGCAAGTCACAATTGATTTATAAGATAGGTAGATGAATGTATAAAAAATTACAGTAGCCTACATGTACAAAGCTGTAGTGATGTGAGATATGGACCTGAAAGTCACAAGTTCAAACCATTGTTACCATATTGCTTGTCAGTGTAAAATATAATTATTGGATAATGACTTCAGAACACAAAAAAAATTGAAAATATTAAAACTCTGCCAGGAACATTTGTGGAGTCTCTGAATTTGTTCTAAAATAGTATTGCCTCCATCAACCTCATAAATTGACCTCTACATCTGATCTCATTATACTTCCATGCTAGAGAACGGCCTCTCTACACTATACTTGGTTGGGGCAAAGCGGTGACCACAGGCAACATCTCTAACAAATGTCAGGGATCAAAGGAGTTGCTCAGTCCCCCCCCCCCCACCCCCCCCCACAGTCAGTTTTTGTTGAATGTGTTGAACTCTATCTAGCTTCTTTGAAAGCAGGTGAAAAATGTTGCTGAAATCTGTTTCGCAACGGAGCAGATCTTTTCCCCTGGGCAGCGCTTGCCTGCTCCAGGTCATCAAATACACTCCTCATGTGATGAGGCAGAAATATGGGAGCAGTTAGCTCCTGGCCGACCCAAATTCCTCTTGCTCTTTGCACTGCAATCGAAACTAACTGTGACCAAACTAATTATATTATTTTTTGTAGTCGGAGTCGGTCCATTTTATGACGACTCCGACTCCACAGCCCTGCTGGAGTCCAGAAACATCCTGTCCGTTCATGGACAACAAGCGGAGATCTTGAGGATGGTGATAAATAGAAACACAAGCACTCAGCTTTAAGATTAGTTCTTGATTGTGTGGTGCATGACTAACAACCAATAAATATACCACCCTGCGATTCTGCCCCGACTCTCTGTCATTGTATCCAGTGTAACAAGCAATGTACATGTCACCATGATATGATCATGTGTAATGTGTGTGTGGTTGGTGTGGAGTGAGGTAACAACACAATCCTATAATACTCAGCTGCTGCACAACTACTTTTTGATCACCTTCTTGTCAGTCCCTGATAGAATATCATGAAACATTCTCTTTAACTATGAAAAGAGGTTCTGCAGCAGCTGAGGTATGTATCACAGTGCCAAAGTGTCCCCCATAACAGTGCTGGACACAAAGCCTCCCATACAGTGGTAACCACCTTGTCCTCAAAACAGTGCAAGCTACAGTAACTGCAAGACAGTGCCCGCCTGGGTCCCTGCAATGTCAGATAATACCCCGGATGGTGACAATACTGTATATACAATGCCAGGCAAAGTGCCTCCCCCCAAAAAAAACCAAAAAAAAAAACAGTCCCATCCACAGTGTACCCTGTATAGTGCCCGACACAGTGCCACCCAAAATGGCCAGTCATAGATACCTTAAACATCTGCAATGTATCCTATCCACAATGTATACTATACAGTGCGAGTCAAATATCCCCCCCAAAATGGCCAGTCATAGATACCCTAAACATCCACAATGTATACAATGCAAGTCAAATTGCCCCCCCAAAATGGCCAGTCATAGATACCCTAAACATCCGCAAAGTATCCCATCCACAATGTATAGTATACAATGCGAGTCAAATTGAACCCCAAAAGGGGCCAATCAGGGCCATCATTTCCATTGGGCACACTAGGCAGTTGCCCCAAGTGGTGTATATATGCCCCAGGAATACAAGAAACATACCCTGGATCTCTTGGTTGGCTTTGCTTATTTAACGGTTTGTGTTTTTTTAGAACGTGCAAACCGTTTAAAACCATGGTGAAGAAGGGAGCCAAAGGCTCCCTGCCAATCAGTCTTGTAAGTTGCAGGTGTCCAGACGTGATAATATAGGTGTGCTTGTGGAGGGGGGGGGCTCATGGCATTGCCAAGTGTGATGCCATGTATTTAGGAAGGGCCCACGGCAGTGCTATGGCCAGGGGCTCACCATTCTGTTAAAGTGGTTCTGGGGCCAGTCACAGATACCCTAAACATTTCCATTCACAATGTATACTATACAATGCCAGCCAAACTGCCCCCCAAAACAACCATTCACATATACCCCAGAAATTCCCATCCACAGTGTACCCTATACAGTGCCAGCCACAAATACCCTAAACATTCCTATCCACAGTGTATCCTGTACAGTGCCAGCCACAGTGCCCCCCGAAGTGGCCAGTCTCAAATACCCCGAACTTTCCATCCACAGTGTATCCTGTACAGTGCCAGCCACAAATACCCAAAACATTCCTATCCACAGTGTATCCTGTACAGTGCCAGCCACAATGCCCCCCGAAGTGGCCAGTCTCAAATACCCCGAACTTTCCATCCACAGTGTATCCTGTACAGTGCCAGCCACAAATACCCCAAACATTCCTATCCACAGTGTATCCTGTACAGTGCCAGCCACAATGCCCCCCGAAGTGGCCAGTCTCACATACCCCGAACTTTCCACCCACAGTGTATCCTGTACAGTGCCAGCCAAAGTGCCCCCCAAAAGGCTAGTCTCAGATACCCCAAACTTTTCATCCACAATGTATCCTGTATAGTGCCAGCCAAAGTGCCCTTGACAATGGCCAGTTATAGATGCCCCATTTTTATCTGCAATGTACTGTATACAATGCCACCCAAAAGGCCCAGTCACAAATACCCCATACATTCTCATCCGCCATGTACCCTATACAGTGCTAGCCAAAGAGCCACCCCAAAAAGCGCCGGCCACATTGTCCCTACAAACAATGCCACTCTCTGTGTTCTTGCACAGAGAATTACATTTTGTAGCTCTCTAGGTTGTGCTCAATAGGGTTCATGCTCCTCATCAGAGAGAAGCACCGTGAAGGTGTATAGAGACTTATAAGCCAAGACTGCTCCACTAAAATTAAATGGAAACCTGAATCCTGACGCTGACCTTGGGTTTAGAGGACGACCCCTAGCAGTATCCCTATGTAGCTGTTCTATTACTGTAATCTGTCACTAGGTGGCGGAATAAACACAAAGATGAAGCAGGAGCGAACCCAGCCTCCAGACAGTGTCCACTCTCCTACTAGATTGTAATAAAATTGAAGAGGGGTACATCCTGCCCTCCTCCACATGGCAGAACAGAGCAGGAGGATGTTAGGTGCAGGGACCTGTGGTAAATTAGTGCTGTGCAAATTTGAACATTTCATTTTTTTTATTCTTCCCAATGTTCCTAAGGGATAGGCCATCAGTATTGTTTCAGTGGGCATCCCACCTCTGGGATTAAGCACAATAAGGGGCCATGGCCTTTCTGCGATGCCAGCATACAGATTCGGTGTCCCCTCCACACAAATGCCAGTGCCTGCGGCGTCAGTTTGTCCATTCACTTGTGCTGGACAGTTAGGGTATCCTAGGTCAGCCCACATCATTCAAACAGTACTGGGATAGGCCATCAAAGGACCACTTTAACAGTGTTTGCCTTTAATACCCCCATCAAATGCCCCACAAGTGCTCCAGAAAGCCCACAAAGTTTTCAGATGCCCCATCACTGCTACACTTGTCCAATAAGTTCTTCAGATGCCCCATTATTGTTCCAGATGCCCTCAAATGCCCTGTGAATGATTTAGATGCTCCATCAATGATTCATATATCCCAAGTGCTACAGACGCCCCATCTGTGCTGCAGTGCTCAATTTATTCTTCCTACACCACCTCAAACCTTAATATGCCCGATCAGTGCTTCACATGCCCTGTCAATTCTCCAGGTGTCTCATCAGTGCCCAAGAAGAGCAAGTTAAGGTGCCCCATCACTGCTCCATGTGCCCTGTAAATGCTTCACATGACCTGTCTGTGCTCCAGATGCCCCACAAGTGCTTCAGGTGGCCCATCAGGGCTCCAGACCCCCAGCATAGCCTCAATTGCTTGATAAGTTTTTTAGATGCCCCATTATGGCTTCAAATGTCCCAAAAATGCCTGAGGCACCCCATCTGTGCTTACCTCCCATTAATTCTTCCAGTATCCCCTCAAACCTTTAGATGCCCAATCATTGCTTCAGATGTCCTGTAATTTCTTTAGTTCCATATCAGTGCTTCAGTTACCCCATCATTGATTTAGTTGCCCTATCCGTGCTTCAGTTGCCCTATCAGTGCTTCAGTTGCCCTATTAATGTTTGGGCATGTTCACACGGCGTTTTTGGACAAGGTTTTGGATGAGGTTTTTGGAGCGTTTCCTCGTCCAAACCACATCAAAACCTCGCCTGAAACACACTTCTTCAGACGAGGTTTTTGACGAGGTTTTGATCAGGTTTTGGATCAGGTTTTTGACGAGGTTTTCACCCATACAAATGAATAGCCAGGACAAAAACCACGGCGAAAACCGCGTTGAAAACACGCCTAAACCGCGCCTAAACCGTGCCTACAACGCGCTTCAAGAATTGACATGACACTTCTTTTTCATTGCTTCCAAAGAAGCGTGTAACAACCTTTGTTGTGTGTGAACTACAACAAGGTTTTACATAGGAATCAATTAAATGAACTGAGGGCTTTTTGGAAGCGTTTTGGACTAGGTTTTGGGCAAGGAAACGCTCCGAAAACCTTGTCCAAAAACGCTGTGTGAACATGCCCTTTCAGTTACCTCAACAGTGCTTCAGTTGCCCCATCAGTGCTTCAGTTGCCCCATCAGTGCTTCAGTTGCCCTATTAATGTTTCAGTTACCCCATCAGTGTTTCAGTTGCTCCATCAGTGTTTCAGTTGCTCCATCAGTGTTTCAGTTGCCCCATCAGTGTTTCAGTTGCTCCATCAGTGTTTCAGTTGCCCCATCAGTGCTTCAGTTGCCCCATCAGTGCTTCAGTTGCTCCATCAGTGTTTCAGTTGCCCCATCAGTGCTTCAGTTGCTCCATCAGTGTTTCAGTTGCCCCATCAGTGCTTCAGTTGCTCCATCAGTGCTTCAGTTGCTCCATCAGTGTTTCAGTTGCTCCATCAGTGCTTCAGTTGCTCCATCAGTGCTTCAGTTGCCCCATCAGTGATTCAGTTGCTCCATCAGTGCTTCAGTTGCTCCATCAGTGCTTCAGTTGCCCCATCAGTGTTCAGTTGCTCCATCAGTTTCTTCAGTTGCTCCATCAGTGCTTCAGTTGCCCTATCAGTGCTTCAGTTGCTCCATCAGTGTTTCAGTTGCCCCATCAGTGCTTCAGTTGCTCCATCAGTGCTTCAGTTGCTCCATCAGTGCTTCAGTTGCCCCATCAGTGTTTCAGTTGCTCCATCAGTGCTTCAGTTGCCCCATCAGTGTTTCAGTTGCCCCATCAGTGCTTCAGTTGCTCCATCAGTGCTTCAGTTGCTCCATCAGTGTTTCAGTTGCCCTATCAGTGCTTCAGTTGCCCCATCAGTGCTTCAGTTGCTCCATCAGTGCTTCAGTTGCTCCATCAGTGTTTCAGTTGCCCCATCAGTGCTTCAGTTGCACCATCAGTGCTTCATTTGCCCTATCAGTGCTTCAGTTGCTCCATCAGTGCTTCAGTTGCCCCATCAGTGCTTCAGTTGCTCCATCAGTGCTTCAGTTGCTCCATCAGTGCTTCAGTTGCCCCATCAGTGCTTCAGTTGCTCCATCAGTGTTTCAGTTGCTCCATCAGTGCTTCAGTTGCCCCATCAGTGCTTCAGTTGCTCCATCAGTGCTTCAGTTGCCCCATCAGTGCTTCAGTTGCCCTATTAATGTTTCAGTTACCCCATCAGTGTTTCAGTTGCCCCATTAGTGTTTCAGTTGCCCCATCAGTGCTTCAGTTGCCCCATCAGTGTTTCAGTTGCCCCATCAGTGTTTCAGTTGCCCCATCAGTGCTTCAGTTACCCCATCAGTGCTTCAGTTGCTCCATCAGTGCTTCAGTTGCCCTATTAATGTTTCAGTTACCCCATCAGTGCTTCAGTTGCTCCATTAGTGCTTCAGTTGCCCCATCAGTGCTTCAGTTGCCCAATGAATGTTTCAGTTACCCCATCAGTGCTTCAGTTGCACAAGCAGTGTTTCAGTTACCCCATCAGTGGTTCAGTTGCGCCATCAGTGATTCAGTTGCTCCATCAGTGCTTCAGTTGCCCTATTAATGTTTCAGTTACCCCATCAGTGTTTCAGTTGCCCCATCAGTGCTTCAGTTACCCCATCAGTGATCTAGTTGCCATATCAGTGCTTCACTTGCGCCATCAGTGTTTTAGTTGACCCATCAATTTTTCATGTGCCCTTTTAATGTTTCAGTTACCCTATCAATGCTTCAGTTGCCCCACTGATGTTTCAGTTACCCTATCAATGCTTCAGTTGCCACATTACTGTTTCAATTGCCCCATCAGTGCTTGCCATATATGTCTTGCCAGATACAAGCAGGAGATACCTCTGCACTGGCAGCCAGAGATGTCTTCATAGTGCCAACATTCATGGCACCAGGAAGGCAGACTATGATGCCCATAGGGTGTTGGCCACACATGGCCCTATAACCATGTCCCAGCCTCAGAATAGATATCTGTGCTATCTGTACATATAGAGCGTTATGTAGTGAGGTGCCAGGGCAGCTGCCATGTGATCCAACTCAGCTGATCAGCCCCCAACCTGGAGATAAATGGGTGGGATGGATTTAGTAGGGTATGTGGCAGATTCCCGTCAATAGGATTTTCCTCTTTGGACAGCCCATACACATATTGGGGAATAGACAGGGGTACCCTGTTCGTATTCTTTGGGGATCTTTGCATTTCTGACACTACCAAACCATGAACTGAGAGAAGTATTAGATCACAGCAGATCTTTTGCCCCTGGATGTTCTAACTCAAATGACAGCAAGCGGAGATCTTATAAATGGTGAGAAAGTGAAAGACCAATTGTACTAGAAACCCCGTGACACAATGACTGGCCGGGATCTGTGATACCTGGTTAGATACACCCCTCGTGCTGAATGTATCTCTGTGGGAATGATGTATCTCTGGATGTTTCTGTCACATTCCTGGTGGTATTTGGAGGCGCTAATTACAGACAATTCTGTATATAGCGGTAACAACTGTGACCTCCGATTATTTCTGGAAATTATCTGCAGACTCATCACAGGGGCACAGGAATGTCACAGCTGCGGGCACCTTGTCTGAGACCCTGATACCACAGTGACCTGGGGGCTAAATATACGAAAGGCATGTAGAGACACATGAAAGGTCTACACCAGCCAGGACTGGCAGTGTATCTGAGCCCGTTGTGTGATACTGTCTGCTGAGCCGTGTATCTAATCCTATCATGTGTGATACTGTGTGCTGAGCTGTGTATCTAATCCTATCATGTGTGATACTGTCTGCTGAGCTGTGTATCTAATCCTATTGTGTGTGATACTATCTGCTGAGCTGTGTATCTAATCCTATAATGTGTGATTCTGTCTGCTGAGCTGTGTATCTAATCCTATCATGTGTGATACTGTCTGCTGAGCTGTGTATCTAATCCTATCATGTGTGATACTGTCTGCTGAGCTGTGTATCTAATCCTATCATGTGTGATACTGTCTGCTGAGCTGTGTATCTAATCCTATTGTGTGTGATACTATCTGCTGAGCTGTGTATCTAATCCTATAATGTATGATTCTGTCTGCTGAGCTGTGTATCTAATCGTATCATGTGTGATACTATCTGCTGAGCTGGTGTATCTAATCCTATCAGTTGATACGTCTGCAGAGGTGCTGTATCTAATCTTATCATGTGATACTATCTGCAGAGGTGATGTATCTAATCCTATCATGTGTGATTCTGTCTGCTGACCTGTGTATCTAATCCTATCATGTATGATACAGTCTGCTGAGCTGCTGTATCTAATCCTATCATGTGTGATTCTGTCTGCTGAGCTGATGTATCTAATCCTATCATGTGTAATACCGTCTGCTGAGCCTGTGTATCTAATCCTATCATGTGTGGTATTGTCTGCTGAGCTCATGTATCTAATCCTATCATGCGTGATACTGTCTGCTGAGCTCAGGTATCTAAGCCAATCGTGTGTGATACGGTTTGATGAACTCATGTATCAAATCCTATCATGTGTGATACTGTCTGCTGAGCTTTGTATCTAAGTCTATCATGTATGATTCTGTCTGCTGACCTGTGTATCTAATCCTATCCTGTATGATTCTGTCTGCTGAACTGTGTATCTAATCCTATCACGTGTGATACTGTCTGCTGACCTGTATATCTAATCCTATCGTATGTGATACTATCTGCTGAACTGCTGCATCTTATCCTATCATGTGTGATACTGTCTGCTGAGCTGTGTATCTAATCCTATCATGTGTGATACTGTCTGCTGAGCTGCTGTATATAAGACTATCATTCAGGATACTCTATGCTGAGCTGCAGTTTCTAATCCTATCCTTCTGAACTGCTGTATCTAATCATATCATGTGGAATAATATCTGCTCATCTGTGTATCTAATCCTATGGTTTAATACTGTGTGCTGCTGTATCTAATTCTACCATGCGGTATACTCTATGCTGAGCTGCTGTATCTAAGCCTCTCATGCATGATATCTTTTGTTGAAATGCTATATCTAGGCATCTCGCGTATGATACTGTCTGCTGAGCCAGTGTATCTAAGCCTATGGTGTGATACAATTTGCTGAACTGCTGTATCTAATCCTATCATGTGTGATACTGTCTGCTGAGCCACTATATCTCAGCCTTTCACATGTGATACTGTCTGCTGAGCCACTGTATCTCAGCCTTTCACATGTGATACTGTCTGCTGAGCCAGCGTATCTACGCCTATTGTATAATACTGTCTGCTGAGAAGGTGTATCTAAGGCAGATAGTGGTGCCCTTTGGTGCCTGGCAGACATGCCCTTATACCCAGCACTACATTTCCAATCATGTAATGTTGCTGAATTTCATTATTATAATTTACAGCTCACAGTTTTAACTGATATTGATGTCTTAGGGGCGGGGCTGTGACAACCTTCCTGGCCGTAGTTGTCAGACGTTGCCCTATAACCCTATGCTGTGTATAGCTGTTTGTAGAGTAACCCTTCAAGCACCCATAGTGTTGAGTGGTATGCAGCTCCCTACCAGTGCAATGTAGCAGATACATGGGTTAGCCTGTATGTCAAGGTCATTGGAGGTCACCCATCATACCCCTCAGATTAAAGTGCACATGAATACTTGAGTGACATGATCATTTGTTGGATTTTAAGGAGCCATGTCTTAAAATTAGCAAGACTACTGGCACCCCAGACTTACTGCCCACTGATATAGAAGCCAGAAATGTGCCCCTTCACCTGCTCTCGCCACCGGGCCGGAGGGCAGTGCACCCAGATCTGCCAACAAAAATATTTGTCTGCCCTTGTGAATAGCGAGCTGAGATTCCCAAACGTGAGGGGCTGGAAATATCTGGATAATCTGTGAGGGGTCTGATCCGGCAGATTGACCACAGAACATGTGTTGTCTCCGGACTAATGGTCACTGGAAATAATACTGCCCGGTTATTTATGGCGCAGGTTATTATAGTACGAAATGAGAACCCTCCCAGAACCTTTCCTTCTCCCATACATCAGTAATATAATATCTTCCAAAGGACTGAAAACTTCCAATAATTCAACACCTGTCATTGATAATATATGACATCAGGGGCTACATAGACATACTGTATGTAGTGGAGGGTTCAGGGCAGAGGTCCCCAACCGCCGGGCCGGGACGCATGCTCTGCCGGTCCGCGGCCCCGGGCTACAAATGATGCTGATCACCCATTCACTGTAGTATTATTATTATTTATTTTAAAGCGCCATTGATTCCAGGGCGCTGTACATTCGAGGGGGTTACATACATAACATAAGTCAAACGAGTACAGTGATGAGGGATAATGACAATTGAATAAGGGCAGGTGGTCGACATCTACTCTGTGCAGCCGTTGTAAGATGTCCCCACGGCAAGGAGTATTGGTCGGTTTTCAGATGTTTTGCGGTTTTAGAAACCGCCTAAAAACCGACAAGCAATAGACTTTAAGGTTGACATTTCCCATCACGCCAACGCCAGTTTTTTGGTCTATATTGCGCTAAAACCGCTTTTGACTCCATATTTTGGATGTAAATGAACTGTCGTACACTAAAACTAGTGTACATTTATATTTACATAAGCTATGCGCCTCCGTGCACGATGTGCCTCGATATGTGTGCTGATGGCCTAACACATATACATTGTAATGATGTGCTGGCGCCTAACAGCATTACAACTTCTAATGATATGCTACGCACCGCGATTTTCGCTAATCGTGGCACAAAAAAATTCATTGGTAGAGTATGTACTTGCCCCTATCAGCACATCACGCACAGAGCGCATAGCTTACATTACAACTGTATATGCGAATGCACCTAACACATACACTTGTAATGATGTTCTATGCACCTAACACATATACACTTGTAATGATGTTGCTATGCACTAACAATATACACTTGTAATGATGTACTATGCCTAACACATATACACTTGTAATGATGTGCTATGTGCCTAACACATATACACTTGTAATGATGTGCTATGCACCTAACACATATACACTTGTAATGATGTTCTATGCACCTAACACATATACACTTGTAATGATGTGCTATGCACCTAACACATATACACTTGTAATGATGTGCTATGCGCCTAACACATATACACTTGTAATGATGTGCTATGCGCCTAAATAGGCGCATTTCGTTATGGAGGCGCACAGTGCATCATTTTTAGGCGCATTATGTTTACTATGCAAGGTATACCGGACGCCAGATTTTTGATAGGGTCGGACTTTCTGGCGCACTTCACACTTATTTAATGCGCCTAAAAACTGACGTAGCACCGGCAATTTTCGGACACCTTGCCCTAAGAGTATGTTCACGTGTTGGGTCCTTGTGAACATACACTTTTAGATGTGTGTTTGGACCGGCGGTTGGACCCCAAATGGACCCAAACACATATCTAATACATAGCACTGTGATTTACATTGCTTTTAATATGAAACACGCATCGGTGTTCACACGAGTGATCACCGATGCGTCTCACTGCGTCTTTCGAATCCGTCCCAAGAACTGACATGTCCATTCTTGGTCCGAAAGACACAGCAGGAGCCCTAATTGAAATGATAGGGTGCGATCCTGCTGCATCCAACACGCATGCAAGCACATAGCTGTGTGTTGGATCCGTCTAGGGTCCAATCGCAATGCATTTTTTCATGCAATTTTCGGGTCCAACACAGATCCAAAATCGGATCCAAAAACGCATAGTTGCCCACTTTTGAAAACGGAAAGGCAGGAGATTAAAGAGGGTGGCGTGCATAGCGCGCCGCGGCAAAAATTTGCATGGACACGCCCATCTGTTTGGTGTGACATGCCCCTTCGAGAAGCCACACCCACTCCGCCTAACTGCATAATGGCTTTGGAAGAAAGCCAGGTAGATGCCCTTATAGCCAGGTAGTAGCCCCCCATAACCAGGTAGTGCCCCTTACAGGCAGGTAGTTGCCCCCTTTAGTAGCCAGGTAGTTGCCCCCTTTGTTAGCCAGGTAGTTGCCCCCTTTGTTAGCCAGGTAGTTGCCCCCTTTGTAGTCAGGTAGTGGCCCCCTTTAGAAGCCAGATAGTTGCCCCCTTTAGTAGCCAGGTAGGTAGCTGCCCCCTTTAGAAGCCAGGTAGTTGCCCCCATTAGAAGCCAGGTAGGTAGTTGCCCCCTAGAGAAGCCAGGTAGTGGCCCCCTTTAGAAGCCAGGTAGTTCCCCCTTTAGTAGCCAGGTAGGTAGTTGCCCCCTAGAAGCCAGGTAGTTGCCCCCTTTAGAAGCCAGGTAGGAGTTGCCCCTTTAGTAAGCCAGGGTATTTGCCCCCTTTTAGAAAGCCAGGTAGGTAGTTGCCCCCTTTAGTACCCAGGTGGGTTTGCCCCTTTCGAAGCCAGGTAGGTAGCTGCCCCCTTTAGAAGCCAGGTAGGTAGTTGCCCCCTTTAGTAGCCAGGTAGTGCCCCCTTTAGAAGCCGGGTTTTAGTTGCTCCCTTTAGAAGTCAGGTAGTGGCCCCCTTTAGAAGCCAGGTAGGTAGTTGCCCCCTTTAGAAGCCAGGTAATTACCCCCTTTAGTAGCCAGGTAGTGCCCCCGGTAGAAGCCCGGTAGGTAGTTGCCCCCTTTAGAAGCCAGGTAGGTAGTTGCCCCCTTTAGAAGCCAGGTAGTGCCCCCTTTAGTAGCCAGGTAGGTAGTTTCCCCCCTTTGGTAGCCAGGTATAGTGCCCCCTTTAGAAGCCAGGTAGGTAGTAGCCCCCTTTAGAAGCCAGGTTGTTTGCCCCCTTTAGTAGCCAGGTAGGTAGTTGCCCCCTTTAGAAGCCAGGTAGTTGCCCCCTTTAGAAGCCAGGTAGTTGCCCCCTTTAGTAGCCAGGTAGGTAGTTGCCCCCTTTAGAAGCCAGGTAGGTAGTTGCCCCCTTTAGAAGCCAGTTAGTGCCCCCTTTAGTAGCTAGGTAGGTAGTTGCCCCCTTTAGAAGCCAGTTAGTGCCCCCTTTAGTAGCCAGGTAGGTAGTTGCCCCCTTTTGAAGCCAGGTAGTGCCCCCGTGAGTAGCCAGGGAGTTGCCCCCTTTAGAAGCCAGGTAGGTAGTGCCCCCTTTAGTAGCTAGGTAGTTGCCCCCTTTAGTAGCCAGGTAGGTAGTTGCCCCCTTTAGAAGCCAGGTAGTTGCCCCCTTTAGTAGCCAGGTAGTGCCCCCTTTAGAAGCCAGGTAGGTAGTTGCCCCCTTTAGAAGACCAGGTAGTGCCCCTTTAGTAGCCAGGTAGGTAGTTGCCCCCTTTAGAAGCCAGGTAGTTGCCCCCTTTAGAAGCAGGTGGGTAGTGCCCCCTTTAGTAGCCAGGTAGGTAGTTGCCCCCTTTAGAAGCCAGGTAGTGCCCCCTTATAGTAGCCAGGTAGGTAGTTGCCCCCTTTAGAAGCCAGCTAGGTAGTTGCCCCCTTTTAGAAAGCCAGGATAGTTGCCCCCTTTAGAAGCCAGGTAAGTAGTGCCCCCTTTAGAAGCCAGGTAGGTAGTTGCCCCCTTTAGAACCAGGTAGGTAGTTGCCCCCTTTAGAAAGCCAGGTAGGTAGTTGCCCCCTTTAAAGCCAGGTAGTGCCCCCTTTAGTAGCCAGGTAGGTTTGCCCCCGTTAGAAGCCAGGTAGTGCCCCCTTTAGTAGCCAGGTAGGTAGTGGCCCCCTTTATAAGCCAGTAGTTGCCTCCTTTAGTAGCCTAGGTACCCCTTGGGTAGTGTGCCCCCTTTAGTAGCCAGGTAGGTAGTTGCCCCCTTTAGAAGCCAGATAGGTAGTTGCCCCCTTTAGAAGCCAGGTAGTTGCCCCCTTTAGACGCCAGGTAGGTAGCTGCCCCCTTTAGAAGCCAGGTAGGTAGTTGCTCCCTTTAGAAGTCAGGTAGGTAGTTGCCCCCTTTAGTAGCCAGGTAGGTAGTTGCCCCCTTTAGTAGCCAGGTAGGTAGTTGCCCCCTTTAGAAGCCAGGTAGGTAGTTGCCCCCTTTAGAAGCCAGGTAGTTGACCCCTTTAGACGCCAGGTAGTGCCCCCTTTAGTAGCCAGGTAGGTAGTTGCCCCCTTTAGAAGCCAGGTAGTTAGATGCCCCCTTTAGAAGCCAGGTAGGTAGTTGCCCCCTTTAGAAGCCAGGTAGTGCCCCCCTTTAGTAGCCAGGTAGGTAGTTGCCCCCTTTAGAAGCCAGGTAGTGCCCCCTTTAGTAGCCAGGTAGTGCCCCTTTTAGTAGCCAGGTAGGTAGTTGCCCCCTTTAGAAGCCAGGTAGGTAGTTGCCCCCTTTAGAAGCCAGGTAGGTAGTTGCCCCCATTAGAAAGCCAGGTAGGTAGTTGCCCCTTAAGAAGGTACAGAGCAGGTAGGTAGTGCCCCCTTTAGAAGCCAGGTAGGTAGTTGCCCCCTTTAGAAGCCAGGTAGTGCCCCCTTTAGTAGCCATGTAGGTAGTTGCCCCCTTTGGTAGCCAGGTAGGTAGTTACCCCCTGTAGAAGCCAGGGCGGTAGGTGCCCCCTTGAGAAGCCAGGTGTAGTGCCCCTTTATTAGCCAGGTAGTGGCCCCCTTTAGAAGCCAGTTAGGTAGTTGGCCCCCTTTATTTTTGAAGCCAGGTGGGTAGTTGCCCCCTTTAGTAGCCAGGAAGTGCCCCCTTTAGAAGCCAGGTAGTGTCCCCTTTAGAAGCCAGGTAGGTAGTTGCCCCCTTTAGAAGCCAGGTAGTGCCCCCATTGTAGCCAGGTAGGTAGTTGCCCCCTTTAGAAGCCAGGTAGGTAGTGCCCCCTTTAGAAGCCAGGTGAGTGGCCCCCTTTAGAAGCCAGGTTGTTGGCCCCTTTAGAAGCCAGGTAGGTAGTTGCCCCCCTTTAGTAGCCAGGTAGGTAGTTGCCCCCTTTAGTAGCCAGGTAGGTAGTTGCCCCCTTTAGAAGCCAGGTAGGTAGTGGCCCCCTTTAGAAGCCAGATAGTTGCCCCCTTTAGAAGCCAGGTAGGTAGCTGCCCCCTTTAGTAGCCAGGTAGGTAGTTGCCCCCTTTAGAAGCCAGGTAGGTAGTTGCCCCCTTTAGAAGCCTGGTAGCGCCAACTTTAGAAGGCAGGTATTTGCCCCCTTTAGTAGCCAGGTAGGTAGTTGCCCCCTTTAGAAGCCAGGTGTAGTGCCCCCTTTAGTAGCCAGGTAGGTGGTTGCCCCCTTTAGTAGCCAGGTTGTTGCCCCCTTTAGAAAGCCAGGTAGTAGTTTGCCCCTTTAGAAGCCAAGGTAGTGCCCCTTTAGAACCAGGTATTTGCCCCCTTTAGTTGCCAGGTAGTGCCCCCTTTAGAAGCCAGGTAGCTAGTTGCCCCCTTTAGAAGCCAGTGGTAGGGGTGGGGTTGCCCCTTTAGAAGCCAGGTAGTGCCCCCTTTAGAAGCCAGGTAGTGCCCCCTTTAGTAGCCAGGTAGGTAGTTGCCCCTTTAGAAGCCAGGTAGTGCCCCCTTTAGTAGCCAGGTAGTTGCCGCTTTAGTAGCCAGGTAGGTAGTTGCCCCCTTTAGAAGCCAGGTAGTGCCCCCTTTAGTAGCCAGGTAGTGCCCCCTTTAGTAGCCAGGGAGGTAGTTCCCCCCTTTAGAAGCCATGGTATTTGCCCCCCTTTAGTAGCCAGGTAGGTAGTTGCCCCCTTTAGAAGCCAGGTAGTTGCCCCTTTAGTAGCCAGATAGTTGTCCCCCCTTTAGAAGCCAGGTAGGTAGTTGCCCCCCCTTTAGTAGCCAGGTAGGTAGTTCACCCCGTAGTAAGCCAGGTAGGTAGTTGCCCCCTTTAGTAGCCAGGTAGGTAGTTGCCCCCTTTAGAAGCCAGGTAGTTCCCCCCTTTAGAAGCCAGGTAGTGCCCCGTTTAGTAGCCAGGAGACCCCCAGTATAGGTAGTTGCCCCCTTTAGTAGCCAGGTAGGTAGTTGCCCCCTTTAGTAGCCAGGTAGGTAGTTGCCCCCTTTAGAAGCCAGGTAGTGCCCCCTTTAGTAGCCAGGTAGTGCCCCCTTTAGAAGCCAGGTAGTGCCCCCTTTAGTAGCCAGGTAGGTAGTTGCCCCCTTTAGAAGCCAGGTAGTGCCCCCTTTAGTAGCCAGGGTATTTTTTAAGCGGTATTTGCCCCCTTTAGTAGAATGCCAGGCCAGGTTGTTGCCCCCTTTAGTAGCCAGGTAGTGCCCCCTTTAGTAGCAGGTAGGTAGTTGCCCCTTTAGTAGCCAGGTAGTGCCCCCTTTAGTAGCCGGGTAGGTAGTTGCCCCTTAGAAGCCAGGTAGTGCCCCCATTGTAGCCAGGTAGTTGCCCCCTTTAGTAGCCAGGTAGGTAGTTGCCCCTTTTAGCAGCCAGGTAGGTAGTTGCCCCTTTTAGTAGCCAGGTAGGTAGTTGCCCCCTTTAGTAGCCAGGTAGGTAGTTGCCCCCTTTAGTAGCCAGGTAGGTAGTTGCCCCCTTTAGAAGCCAGGTAGGTAGTTGCCCCCTTTAGTAGCCAGGTAGGTAGTTGCCCCCTTTAGAAGCCAGGTAGTGCCCTCCATGCAGCTAATAAAAATAAAATAATAAAATCCACTTACCTCACCAGGCTCCCTGCAGCTCCGGACATCTCATGGCCGACCGACTCATCGTTGCAGGGGAAGTGAGTGCAGCCGCGCGTCACTCCCTCTGCGCCGCTGACCTGTATGTACAGAGCACACCGGCGCTGTACATACAGAGGGAGAAGGGAGCGATCCCTCCTCCCTGCACAGCGAGGCTCCGGGCGGGTGAAGCGGCAGCTGCGGCCGCTTCACCCACCTGTAGGAGCGGCCCGGCGGCGCAAGAGTAGCCACCAGCGCTACTCTTTGCCGCTAATTTAAGCGGGGGGAATGCCAACTCTGCCGGGAGGGTGGGGGGGGGACCCCAAATAGCGGGACCCCCCCGCCAAAAGCGGGAGAGTTGGCATGTATGCAAAAACGCTGTGTGAACAAGCCCTAATAGTAAATCGGTTCAGCAGTCACCACAGAATGGATTTTCTGCCGGACGGTTTTTCACACCATCGGTGTAACAAAAAATATGTTCATTCTTCTGCTCAGTTTAAGGGCAGAACATGTGAATGTGAAGGGGGACGGCTTAAATCCGCAAACCGCAGACAAAAACTGTCCCCCTACATGGCAAAAAAAAGACAAAATACCAGTCGGAAAATCCGACCGGTATTTTGCCAGTGCCGTGGGAAGGCACCTTTAGCAGCTGCACACAGACTGTACACCTGCTTCACCAAGAGAGAAAGCAGGGATGGTTAATCACCGATCATTGTGTGTACGGCGCTCACTGAGCTCTATGTAATTCCTACAGGGGGAAATGTACATGTATATATTCCCTACAGGAGGCATATATTTAATTCCTACAGGGGACATGTATGTCATTCCTACAGGGGACATGTAGAATTCTACAGTGGACAATATATCCTACACAGGACTGATGTAATCCTACATGACCATATAAATTCCTACACCGGACATGTATGTAATTCCTACAGTGGACACTTATTTAATTCCTACACGGGACATGTATGTAATTCCTACAGTGGACACATATATAATTCCTACACGGGACATGTATGTAATTCCTACAGGGGACACAAAAAATTCCTACAGGGACATGTATGTATTTTTGCACAGGGGACTTTAAAAGAATTCCTACGGGGGCAGAGAAAAACCTACGGGGGCATGAAAGTAACCCCTACGGGAAACATTTAACCCCTACGGGGGGCATGTATGTAATTCCTACAGGGGCATGTAGTAATTCCTACGGGGAAACATGTATTTAATTCCAACAGGAGGCATGTATTAATTCCACAGGGGAAACATATATATTTCCTACGGGGGACATGTATTAATTGCCAGGGGGACTGTATGTAATCCCAAAGGGGGGCATGTAGAACCCTACGGGGGGCATGTATGTTTTTCCCTACAGGGGACAAAATAAAAATTATTTCCTAAAGGACATGTAGTAATTCCTAAAGGGCATGTATGAATTTCCCACAGGGGGATGTATTAAATCCTACGGGGCATGTATGTATTTACAAGGGGAAAGAATGGTATTTCCCTACAGGGGAGGGGTATGAAATTCCTACAGGGACTGAATGTTTTCCTAAAAGGGGACAGATTTAAATTCCTACAGGGACAGGTTGTAAAAATTAATCCTACAGGGGACATGTATGTAATTCTACAGGGAAAAGTATGTATCCTACAGGGGACATGTATTTAATTCCTACAGGGGACATGTGATGAATTCTACGGGGAGAAATATATTCTACAGGGGCATGTATGAAATCTACAGGGGAACATATATAATCCACAGGGGCATGTATGAATTCCACAGGGGCTTATGAATTTTCTAAAAGGGACTGTATGTAATCCTAAGGGTGGATTGGGCATGTTGTATCCTACGGGGGAAACACGGGGAAAAACTGTGTTTTGTAGTTCTAAGGGACAGTATGTAATTCCTACGGGGCATGTATGTAATCCTACAGGGGGGGGCATGTAATGAAATTCCTACAGGGGACACATATATAATTTCCTACAGGGGACATGTATGTAATTCCTACAGGGGACATTTTATGTAATTCCTACGGGGCATGTATTAATTCCTACAGGGGGAAATGTATGTAATTCCAAACGGGGGGAAAACATTATAATTTCCTACAGGGGCATGTATGTAATTCCTACGGGGACATGTATGTAATTCCTACAGGGACATGTATGTAATTCCTACAGGGGCTGTATGTTTTTCCTACAGGGAACTTTAATTCCTAAAAGGGGAAAATGTATGAAATTTTCTACAGGGGACAATGTATGAAAATTCCTACAGGGGGCCATGTATGTAATTCCTACAGGGGGATGTTATTCCTAAAGGGAATGTATATTCCTAAAAGGGCATGTAGAAATTTTCCTACGGGGGACATGTATAAATTCCTACAGGGGCATTATGAATTCCTACAAGGGGACATGTATGTAATTCCTACAGGGGCATGTATGTAATTCTACAGGGGACATGTTGTAATTCCTACAGGGGACATGTATGTAATTCCTACAGGGAAAATATGTATTTCCTACAGGGACATGTATGTAATTCCTACAGGGGGCGGGTATTAATTCCTACAGGGAGGCTGATGTATTTAGGGATTACAAATAAATACAGGGACTTATGAATTCCACAGGAAGTATGAATTCTACAGGGGCATGTATAATTCCTACAGGGGCATGTAAAACCTAAGGGGAAAATTATGTAATTCCTACAGGGGACATGTATGTAATTCCTACAGGGGACATGTATGTAATTCCTACAGGGGCATGTATGTAATTCCTACAGGGGCATGTATGTAATTCCTACAGGGGACATGTATGTATTTCCTACAGGGGACATGTATGTAATTCCTACAGGGGACATGTATGTAATTCCTACAGGACATTTATGTAATCCTACAGGGGACATGTATGTAATTCCTACAGGGGGCATGTATGTAATTCCTACAGGGGGCATGTATGTAATTCCTACAGGGGGCATGTATGTAATTCCTACAGGGGACATGTATGTAATTCCTACAGGGGACATGTATGTAATTCCTACAGGGGGCATGTATGTAATTCCTACAGGGGACATGGTTGTTATTCCTACAGGGGACATGTATGTGATTCCTACAGGGGACATGTATGTAATTCCTACATGGGACATGGATGTGATTCCTACAGGGGTCAGGGATGTAATTCCTACAGGGGACATGTATGTAATTCCTACAGGGGACATGTATGTAATTCCTACAGGGGCATGTATGTAATTCCTACAGGGGCATGTATGTAATTCCTACAGGGGCATGTATTGATTCCACAGGGGGCATGTATGTAATTCCTACAAGGGAACATATATAATTCCTACAGGGGACATGTATGTAATTCTACAGGGAACATGTATGTAATTCCTACAGGGGCATTATGTAATTCCTACAGGGTCATGTAATGTAATTACTACAGGGGACAGTATGTAATTTCCTAACAGGAATGTATGTAATTCCTACAGGGACAGTATGTAATTCTACAGTGGCGACATGTATGTAATTCCTACAGTGGACATGTATGTTATTCCTACAGGGGACATGTATGTTATTCCTACAGGGGCATGTATGTAATTCCTACAGGGGGAATGTATGTCATTCCTACAAGGGGCATGTATGTATTTCCTACAGGGGACATGTATGTAATTCCTACAGGGGACATGTATGTAATCCTACAAGGGGACATGTATGTATTCCTACAGGGACATGTATGTAATTTCCTACAGGGGACATGTATGTAACCTTCCTACAGGGACATGGTATGTTAATTCCTACAGGGGACATGATGAATTCCTACAGGGGACATGTATGTAATTCCTCACAGGGGACATGTATTATATTCTACAGGGGACATGTATGTAATTCCTACAGGGAAACATGATATGTAATTCCTACAGGGGCATGTATGTAATCCTACAGGGGCATGTATGTAATTCCTACAGGGACATGTATTAATTCCTACAGGGCATGTATAATTCCTCAGGTAAACATATATTTCCTACAGGGGACATGTATGTAATTGCTACAGGGGACATGTATGTAATTCCTACAGGGGGCATGTATGTAATTCCTACAGGGGGCATGTATGTATTTCCTACAGGGGACACATATATATTTCCTACAGGGGACATGTATGTAATTCCTACAGGGGACATGTATGTAATTCCTACAGGAGGCATGTATGTAATTCCTACAGGGACACTAATATATTTCCTACAAGGGGGACATGTAGTAATTCCTACAGGGGACATGTATGTAATTCCTACAGGGGACATGTATGTGTTCTTACAGAGGACATGTTGTTATTCCTACAGGGACATATAGTATTCCTACAAGGGGCATGTATGTAATTCCTACAGGGACATGTATGTAATTACTACAGGGGACATGTATGTAATTCCTACAGGAGACATGTATGTAATTCCTACAGGGGCATGTATGTAATTCCTACAGGGGAAACATATATAATTCCTACAGGGGCATGTATGTAATTCCTACACGGGACATGTATGTAAATACTACAGGGGACATGTATGTAATTCCTACAGGGGACATGTATGTGATTCCTACAGAGGACATGGTTGTTATTCCTACAGGGGACATGTATGTGATTCCTACAGGGGGCATGTATGTAATTCCTACAAGGGACATGTATGTAATTCCTACAGGGGACATGTATGTAATTCCTACAGGGGACATGGATGTAATTCCTACAAGGGACATGTATGTAATTCCTACAGGGGACATGTATGTAATTACTACAGGGGACATGTATGTAATTCCTACAAGGGACATGTATGTAATTCCTACAGGGGACATGTATGTAATTCCTACAGGGGACATGTATGTAATTCCTACAGGGGACACATATATAATTCCTACACCGGACATGTATGAAATTCCTCCAGGGGACACTGATCTAATTCCTACAGGGGGCGTGTATGTAATTCCTACCGGGGACACATATATAATTCCTACAAGGGACATGTATGTAATTCCTACAGGGGACATGTATGTAATTCCTACAGGGGACATGTATGTAATTCCTACAGGGGGCATGTATGTAATTCCTACAGGGGACATGTATGTAATTCCTACAAGGGACATGTATGTAATTCCTACAGGGGACATGTATGTAATTACTACAGGGGACATGTATGTAATTCCTACAAGGGACATGTATGTAATTCCTACAGGGGACATGTATGTAATTCCTACAGGGGGCATGTATGTAATTCCTACAGGGGAAACATATATAATTCCTACAGGGGACATGTATGTAATTGCTACAGGGGGCATGTATGTAATTCCTACAGGGGCCATGGATGTAATTGCTACAGGAGGCATGTATCTAATTCCTACAGCGGCCATGTATGTAATTCCTACAGGGGACATGTATTTAATTCCTACAGGGGTCATGTATTTAATTCCTACAGGGGGCATGTATGTAATTCCTACAGGGGACATGTATGTAATTCCTACAGGGGGCATGTATGTAATTCCTACAGGGGACATGTATGTGATTCCTACAGAGGACACATATATATTTCCTACAGGGGACATGTATGTAATTGCTACAGGGGACATGTATGTAATTCCTACAGGGGGCATGTATGTAATTCCTACAGGGGGCATGTATGTAATTCCTACAGGGGGCATGTATGTAATTCCTACAGGGGGCATGTATATAATTCCTACAGGGGCATGTATGTAATTCCTACAGGAGGCATGTATGTATTTCCTACAGAGGACACATATATATTTCCTACAGGGGGCATGTATATAATTCCTACAGGGGACATGTATGTAATTGCTACAGGGGACATGTATGTAATTCCTACAGGGGCATGTATGTAATTCCTACAGGGGGCATGTATGTAATTGCTACAGGGGACATGTATGTAATTCCTACAGGGGGCATGTATGTAACTCCTACAGGGGACATGTATATGATTCCTACAGGGGGCATGTATGTGATTCCTACAGGGGGCATGTATGTGAATACAGTGGGTATATATATACACACACCTACAGAGGGTACGTGATTACCTACAGGGAGGATATAACTATTTACGGAGGATATATATATCTATTTACATAAGGCTTATATACCTACCTAACAACTGGGGCTACATTCGGACTTACCTACAGGGGCTGACATTTCAATCTACCTAAAGAGGCCCTATATACCTAGCTACAAAGCTCTTTATTTCTACCTATATACCTAATAGGGGACCTATAAATCTAAATACTTAATGGAGCCCACAGAGCTGATTATATATGTATATTATATACATGTATAATGCAGACCCATAGATCTGGCAGTCAGCAGTTATATAATACTGGTTACCCCATACTATAGCCTGAAATGACACATTGTGCTCTTTATTGTTTTTTTTTTTGTACGTGTGATTTAAACCTCTAACCCCACTCCCTGATGACACCCTCGATAACCCTGCTCCCACTGGGCCTGGTGGAAAAAAGGTTGGGGACCACTGATTTAGGGGTTACATGAGACATATGTAGCAGAGGGATCAGAGGATACAGAAGACATATATAGTGGAGGGATCAGGATACAGGAGATATATATAGTGGAGGGATCAGAGGATACAGGAGACATATATAGTGAGGACAGGTACGAACACTATATAGTGGAGGGATCAAGGATACGGGAGACATATTAGTGGGGATCATATAGTGGAGGGATCAGAGGATACAGGAGACATATATAGTGGAGGGATCATATATAGTGGAGGGATCAGAGGATACAGGAGACATATATAGTGGAGGGATCAGAGGATACAGGAGACATATATAGTGGAGGAATTAGAGGATACAGGAGACATATATAGTGGAGGGATCATATATAGTGGAGGGATCAGGATACAGAAGACATATATAGTGGAGGGATCAGGGGATACAGAAGACATATATAATGGAGGGATCAGAGATACAGGAGACATATATAGTGGAGGGATCAGGATACAGAAGACATATATAGTGGAGGGATCAGAAGATACAGGAGACATATATAATGGAGGGATCAGAGATACAGGAGACATATATAGTGGAGGGATCAGAGGATACAGGAGACATATAGTGGAGGGATCAGAGGATACAGGAGACATAGTGGAGGGATCAGAGGATACAGGAGACATATATAGTGGAGGGATCAGAGGATACAGGAGACATATATAGTGGAGGGATCAGCGGATACAGGAGACATATATAGTGGAGGGATCAGGATACAGAAGACATATATAGTGGAGGGATCAGAGGATACAGGAGACATATATAGTGGAGGGATCGGAGGATACAGGAGACATATATAGTGGAGGGATCAGAGGATACAGGAGACATATAGTGGAGTGATCAGGATACAGAAGACATATATAGTGGAGGGATCAGAGGATACAGGAGACATATATAGTGGAGGGATCAGAGGATACAGGAGACATATATAGTGGAGGGATCAGAGGATACAGGAGACATATATAGTGGAGGGATCAGAGGATACAGGAGACATATATAGTGGAGGGATCAGAGGATACAGGAGACATATATAGTGGAGGGATCAGAGGATACAGGAGACATATATAGTGGAGGGATCAGAGGATACAGGAGACATATATAGTGGAGGGATCAGGATACAGAAGACATATATAGTGGAGGGATCAGAGGATACAGGAGACATATATAGTGGAGGGATCAGAGGATACAGGAGACATACGTAGTGGAGGGATCAGAGGATACAGGAGACATATATAGTGGAGGGATCAGAGGATACAGGAGACATATATAGTGGAGGGATCAGAGGATACAGGAGACATATATAGTGGAGGGATCAGGATACAGAAGACATATATAGTGGAGGGATTGGAGGATACAGGAGACATACAGTATATAGTGGAGGGATCAGAGGATACAGGAGACATATAGTGGAGGTATCAGGATACAGGAGAAATATATAGTGGAGGGATCAGAGGATACAGGAGACATATATAGTGGAGGGATCAGGATACAGAAGACATATATAGTGGAGGGATCAGAGGATACAGGAGACATATATAGTGGAGGGATCAGAGGATACAGGAGACATATAGTGGAGGGATCAGAGGATACAGGAGACATATATAGTGGAGGGATCAGAGGATACAGGAGACATATATAGTGGAGGGATCAGAGGATACAGGAGACATATATAGTGGAGGGATCAGAGGATACAGGAGACATATATAGTGGGGGGATCAGAGGATACAGGACATATATAGTGGAGGGATCAGAGGATACAGGAGACATATATAGTGGAGGGATCAGAGGATACAGGAGACATATATAGCGGAGGGATCAGAGGATACAGGAGACATATATAGTGGAGGAATTAGAGGATACAGGAGACATATATAGTGGAGGAATTAGAGGATACAGGAGACATATATAGTGGAGGGATCATATATAGTGGAGGGATCAGAGGATACAGGAGACATATATAGTGGAGAGATCAGAGGATACAGGAGACATATAGTGGAGGGATCAGAGGATACAGGAGACATAGTGGAGGGATCAGAGGATACAGGAGACATATATAGTGGAGGAATTAGAGGATACAGGAGACATATATAGTGGAGGAATTAGAGGATACAGGAGACATATATAGTGGAGGAATTAGAGGATACAGGAGACATATATAGTGTAGGAATTAGAGGATACAGGAGACATATATAGTGGAGGAATTAGAGGATACAGGAGACATATATAGTGGAGGGATCAGAGGATACAGGAGACATATATAGTGGAGGGATCAGAGGATACAGGAGACATATATAGTGGAGGGATCAGAGGATACAGGAGACATATATAGTGGAGGGATCAGAGGATACAGGAGACATATGTAGTGGAGGGATCATATATAGTGGAGGTATACAGTCATCATAGACAGTCTATAATACACAGATGCTTATAGAGAGCTTATTTTCCGTTACAATGTGCCAATGCAGCTGATTATGGTGAGACAGACTTTCACTGCGCATGAGCCTAAAGTTCAACGCGCGTTTGTAAACAACGGGAGCTCCTCCCTGGCCCCGCCCCTCAGAGTCCTCGGACACGCCTTCTTTTCCCCCTTACCTGGAGGCAAAACGAAGAGTGTGAAAAGACCCCGCCCACACAGTGATAGATGGGTGAATCAGCCAATGGCAGCACTGTGATCCCATAGCAACTGTCAATGTGGCCAATCAGAGACGCCAGTGGGCGGGTCTCGAGCTGTCAGGCTGAGAGGACTGCTCCACGTCTGGCAGAACGACTTGTGCGGGAGACGGGAGAGGTGAGTGCGGGGCATGGACGCGGTGCGGGGGTCATGGTGGCTGTGCGGGGGCTGGTGGCTGTGCTGCGGGTGTATAGCCGAATCTCTGCGGCAGCTCTACAATTATGTGCTGTATGTACAGTGTCTCTGCTATAGGTGTATGGAGGTGGGGGCTGTATGTACAGTGTATACCCTATAGGTGTATGGAGGTGGGGGCTGTATGTACAGTGTATACGCTATAGGTGTATGGAGGTGGGGGCTGGATGTACAGTGTCTCCGCTATAGGTGTATGGAGGTGGGGGCTGGATGTACAGTGTATACGCTATAGGTGTATGGAGGTGGGGGCTGGATGTACAGTGTATACGCTATAGGTGTATGGAGGTGGGGGCTGTATGTCCAGTGTATACCCTATAGGTGTATGGAGGTGGGTGCTGTATGTACAGTGTCTCCTCTAGAGGTGTATGGAGGTGGGTGCTGTATGTACAGTGTATACGCTCTAGGTGTATGGAGGTGGGGGCTGTATGTACAGTGTATACCCTATAGGTGTATGGAGGTGGGGGCTGTATGTTCCCGTGTTACCCTTAGGTGTAAAGGAGGGTGGGCTGTATGTACGGTGTCTCCGCTATGGGCGTATGGAGGTGGGGGCTGTATGTACGGTGTCTCCGCTATGGGCGTATGGAGGTGGGGGCTGGATGTACGGTGTCTCTGCTATCGGTGTATGGAGGTGGGTGCTGTATATGGTGTCTCCACTATAGGTGTATGGAGGTGGGGGCTGTATGTACGGTGTCTCCGCTATGGGCGTATGGAGGTGGGTGCTGTATATGGTGTCTCCTATATAGGTGTATGGAGGTGGGGGGCTGTATGTACCGTGTATACAATATAGGAGTATGGAGGTGGGGGCTGTATGTACGGTGTATACACTATAGGCGTATGGAGGTGGGGGGCTGTATGTACGGTGTCTCCACTATAGGTGTATGGAGGTGGGTGCTGTATATGGTGTCTCCACTATAGGTGTATGGAGGTGGGGGCTGTATGTACAGTGTATCCACTATAGGTGTATGGAGGTGGGGGCTGTATGTACAGTGTCTCCACTATAGGCGTATGGAGGTGGGGGCTGTATGTACAGTGTCTCCACTATAGGCGTATGGAGGTGGGGGCTGTATGTACAGTGTCTCCACTTTTAGGCGTATGGAGGTGGGGGCTGTATGTACCGTGCACCCACTATAGGTGTATGGAGGTGGGGGCTGTATGTACAGTGTATACACTATAGGTGTATGGAGGTGGGGGCTGTATGTACAGTGTATACACTATAGGCGTATGGAGGTGGGGGCTGGATGTACGGTGTATACACTATAGGTATGAGGGGGGGCTGGATGTCGGTGTATACCTATAGGCGTATGGAGGGGGGCTGGGTGTTTCGGTGTATACGCTATAGGCGTATGGCGGTGGGGGGCTGGATGTACGGTGTATACGCTATAGGCGTATGGAGGTGGGGGCTGGATGTACGGTGTTCGTATGGGCGTATGGAGGTGGGGGGCTGGATGTACGGTGTCTACGCTATAGGCGTATGGAGGTGGGGGCTGGATGTTACGGTGTCTCCGCTATGGCGTATGGCGGGTGGGGGCTGGATGGTACGGGTGTCTCCGCTATAGGGTATGGCGTGGGGGGCTGGATGTACGGTGTTCGCTATAGGCGTTATGGCGGTGGGGCTGGATGTACGGTGTCTCGCTAATAGGCGGTTTTTTGGGGGTGGGGGGCTGGATGTTACGGGGTATTACGTAAAAGGCGTATGGGGTGGGGGCTGTTTGTCCGGTGTCTCCGCTATAGGCGTATGGCGGTGGGGGCTGGATGTACGGTGTCTCCGCTATGGGCGTATGGCGGTGGGGGCTGGATGTACGGTGTCTCCGCTATGGGCGTATGGAGGTGGGGGCTGGATGTACGGTGTCTCCGCTATAGGTGTATGGAGGTGGGGGGCTGGATGTACAGTGTCTCCGCTATAGGTGTATGGAGGTGGGGGCTGGATGTACAGTGTATACGCTATAGGTGTATGGCGGTGGGGGGCTGGATGTACGGTGTCTCCGCTATGGGCGTATGGAGGTGGGGGGCTGGATGTACGGTGTCTCCGCTATGGGCGTATGGCGGTGGGGGCTGGATGTACGGTGTATACGCTATAGGCGTATGGCGGTGGGGGCTGGATGTACGGTGTCTCCGCTATGGGCGTATGGCGGTGGGGGGCTGGATGTACGGTGTCTCCGCTATAGATTATGTGGGGGGTGCTATATACAGCGTATCCTTTATAGCTGTATGGAGGAGGTGCTGTATATGATGTATTCTCTATAGGTGTATGGAGGTGTACAGTGTATACAGCGTATTCTAGGGTACGTGTTGTATACGGTGTCGACTCTGTAGGTGTATGAAGATGAGAGCTGTTTACCTGTATGGAGGTGAGTGGTATCAGGTGTTTACTCTGTAGGTGTCTAGAGGTGTGTGGTGTATACTTTGCCGGCCTCTATAGGTTTATACAGTATAAGCTCTATAGGTGTAGGGAGGAGGGTGGTGGTTGCGGTGACAGCTCCAGAGGTGTATGGAGGTTGCAGTGTATGTGGTGCTGGCTCTATACCCTGCCAGCTGTATAGGTGTTTGGAGTTGTTTAGGGTGCCGGCTTTTTAGGTGTATGGAGGTGGGTGGTATAGCAGGTGTATGCCATGGAGGTGGGTAGTGTGTATGAGGTTTGATGTGGGATTGAGTAGGGGAGTTGTATGCACTGAATTTGTAATTATGTGTTTTCTGTTCTCCAGGATTTCTGGGATGTGTCTTCATTATACTGCATCTCTGTGACCCTATATCCACCTCAACTCATGATGGGCTGAGGGGCCCCCAAAAACCTGAACAGTCTCTCGGACAGGAGAATGACCCACAGAGCAAGCCCGGTCAAAGCCTATGACTTCTTGCTGAAGTTTCTGCTTGTTGGGGACAGCGATGTTGGGAAAGGAGAGATCCTGGCCAGTCTACAGGACGGCGCCACTGAATCGCCATACGGTTACAACATGGGTAAGTCCTGTACATTACATAATTGCCCTCCTGTGGAGGAACAACCTCATGGCGCAGTATTACAGTAGTTATATTCTTGTACATAGGGGACAGTATTATAGCAGTTATAATACTGCCCCCTATGTACAAGAATATAACTGCTATAATACTGTCCTCTATGTACAAGAATAGAACTACTATAATGCTGCCCCCTATGTGCAAGAATATAACTACTATAATGCTGCCCCCTATGTGCAAGAATATAACTACTATAATGCTGCCCCCTATGTGCAAGAATATAACTACTATAATGCTGCCCCCTATGTGCAAGAATATAACTACTATAATGCTGCCCCTATGTGCAAGAATAGAACTACTATAATACTGCCCCCATGTGCAAGAATACTAAATACTCATAAGTATAGCCCTCTACGTGCATGAATAGAACTACTATAATACTGCCCCCTATGTGCAAGAATAGAACTACTATAATGCTGCCCCCTATGTGCAAGAATCGAACTACTATAATACTGCCCCCTATGTGCAAGAATATAACTACTATAATGCTGCCCCCTATGTACAAGAATAGAACTACTATGATACTGCCCCTATGTAACAATAATAGTAACAAATACTATATACTGCCCCTAATGTACAAGAATAGAACTACTATAATACTGCCCCTATGTACAAAATAAACTACTATAATACTCCCCCCTATGTACAAGAATATAGTAAACTATCTATAAATACTGCCCCCTATGTACAAGAATATAACTACTATAATACTGCCCCCTATGTACAAGAATATAACTACTATAATACTGCCCCCTATGTACAAGAATAGTTTTCTGCTTGTACTGTAAAGAAAGATGACAGACAAACGAAGCGCAAGAACATCGTGCAGTTAAAACTTCAAATAAGTGTGATAAAAAGGCACTTCTCACCTATTTAAGTTGTGCAATGTAAATGGCACAACTCATCTTTAAGCATACGTGTATATACAGATCCCGGGGGATCTAAGCCGAGCTGCTTCTTGCTAGATTCACGGTGCTCCTCCACAGGAACCTTTTCGGTGAGCTCCGGTGCAGAATGTTGAATAAACAAACTGGTAGCAAGTCACTGGAAGCGCTCAAGGCAAGATGTCATAAACTGAGGAAGCAAGAGCAGGCATCTCTGTGAAACTGCGTTGTTGTTAATAAATGTTTTAGACACTATTATCGGTCAGGTACCACGTGTCTCTCATTTAGCTTTCAGCTTTTAAAATTCTTACCTGCCAGTTGAAGGCTCAGTGACTATGCTACAGTTTGTTTATTCAAATCTATGTACAATAATTTACTACTCATTACTGCTCCTATTTGTACAGATTATAACTACTGTCATATGACCCTTGTACAAGATTATAACATACTGTATACGCTCCTATGTACAGAATAAACTACTATAATACTGCTCCTATGTACAAGAATAAACTACTGATAATACTGCTCCTTTGTACATGAATATAACTAATTAAATACTGCTCCTATGTACAAGAATAGAACTACTATAATACTGCTCCTATGTACAAGTAATTAACTACTATAATACTGCTCCTATGTACAAGAATATAACTACTATATGCTGCCCCCTATGTACAAGAATAGAACTACTATAATACTGCTTCCTATGTACAAGAATAGAACTACTATAATACTGCTTCCTATGTACAAGAATAGAACTACTATAATACTGCTTCCTATGTACAAGAATAGAACTACTATAATACTGCTTCCTATGTACAAGAATAGAATAACTACTTAATGCTGCCTCCTATGTACAGAATGAACTACTATAATAGCTCTTGTCTTGTACAAGAATATTACTACTATAATACTGCCCTATGTCAAGAATTTAGACTACGTTATATGTTCTTGTGTACAAAAATATAATAGTTCTTGTCTTGTACAAGAGGCAGCATTATAGTAGTTATATTCTTGTTCATAAGGGCAGTATTATAGTAGTTATATTCTTGTACATAGGAGGCAGTGTTATAGTAGTTATATTATAGTACATAGGGCAGTATTATAGCAGTTATATTCTTGTACATAGGGGGCAGTATTCTAGTAGTTATATTCTCGTACATAGGGGGCAGTATTCTAGTAGTTATATTCTCGTACATAGGGGGCAGTATTCTAGTAGTTATATTCTCGTACATAGGGGGCAGTATTCTAGTAGTTATATTCTCGTACATAGGGGGCAGTATTCTAGTAGTTATATTCTCGTACATAGGGGGCAGTATTCTAGTAGTTATATTCTTGTACATAGGGGGCAGTTTCTAGCAGTTATATTCTTGTACATAGGGGGCAGTATTCTAGTAGTTATATTCTTGTACATAGGGGGCAGTATTCTAGTAGTTATATTCTTGTACATAGGGGGCAGTATTCTAGTAGTTATATTCTTGTACATAGGGGGCAGTATTCTAGTAGTTATATTCTTGTACATAGGGGGCAGTATTCTAGTAGTTATATTCTTGTACATAGGGGGCAGTATTCTAGTAGTTATATTCTCGGACATAGGGGGCAGTATTCTAGTAGTTATATTCTCGGACATAGGGGGCAGTATTCTAGTAGTTACATTCTCGGACATAGGGGGCAGTATTCTAGTAGTTACAATCTGGGACATAGGGGGCAGTATTCTAGTAGTTACATTCTCGGACATAGGGGGCAGTATTCTAGTAGTTACATTCTCGGACATAGGGGGCAGTATTCTAGTAGTTACACTCTTGGACATAGGGGGCAGTATTCTAGTAGTTATATTCTCGGACATAGGGGGCAGTATTCTAGTAGTTACACCCTTGGACATAGGGGGCAGTATTCTAGTAGTTACACCCTTGGACATAGGGGGCAGTATTCTAGTAGTTACACCCTTGGACATAGGGGGCAGTATTCTAGTAGTTATATTCTTGGACATAGGGGGCAGTATTCATTGTATATTCTTGGACATAGGGGGCGTATTCTAGTAGTTATATCTTGGAATAGGGGGCTGTTCTTCTTAGTAATTATATTCTTGCGAATAGGGGCTCAGTATTCTTGTCAGTTACAATCTTGGATATAGGGCTGGGCAGTATATTTAGTAGTTACAACCCTTGGACATAGGAGGAAGTATTTATAGTATTACACTGTGGACAATAGGGTGGCAGTATTAAGTAGTTACCACCTTGGATCATAGGGGGACAGTTTTCTACGTGTTACCCTTGGACATAGGGAAAGGGCCCGTATTCTAGAGTTACACCCTGGACATAGGGGGCCCGTATTCTAGTAGTTATATTGTTGGATATAGGGGCAGTTTCTAGTAGTTTAATTCTTGGAAGGGGGCATTTTTTAGTGTTATATTCTTGGACATGGGGGCGTATTCTAGTTTTATATTCTGGACATAGGGGGCGTATTTAGTAGTTATTTCTGGACTTTGGGGGGGAGTATTCTGTAGTTATATTCTCGGACATGGGGGCCCGTTTTTTCTAGAGTTTATTCTCGGACATAGGGGGCAGTATTTAGTGTTTATTCTCGGACATAGGGGGGCGTATTCTAGTAGTTCCCCTTGGGGTAGGGGGCAGTGTTCTAGTAGTTACACCCTTTTGGCCCTGGGGGCAGGTTTAGTAGTTACCCCTTGGACTAGGGGGCAGGTTTTTTAGTAGTTACACCCTTGGACATGGGGGGGGAGGTTTAGTAGTTACACCCTTTGGCATAGGGGGCAGTGTTCTAGTAGTTAACCTGGGAATAGCGGCAGTGTTTAGAGTTACACCTTGGACATGGGGGCAGTGTTCTAGTGTTAACCCTTGGACATAGGGGGCAGTGTTTCTAGGTTACACCTTGGAATGGGGGGGAGTGTTTAGTAGTTACACCCCTTTGGGTAGGGGGCATTTTTTATAAGAAAAGGGGCTTGTGCTGGGGTATCGGGGTTTTGGCCGCATTCATTGTACGTGACTCGGCGGTGACATTGGAGAGGTCATGTATGTGCTGTACTTTTACTACCGTTGAGGTTTAATGATGGAGCTGTCGCTGCTCCTCCTGGTTTTGTGGTGTTGGGAATCGGTGACCAGTCTCCAGTCTGAGCTGTGGTAATGTGATGGTTAATCCTCAGTATCTGTAATACAGGCTTTGCTCTAGATACAAGCTGGGGCCTGTAACTCTGCAGCTATTACAGTACTACAATTCCAAGCATGGCCTGAGAGCTGCAGACTGGGAGTTGTAGTTGTGTATATGTTGTAGAGTCAGATGTTGCAGCTAATTTGAGGGGCTTGCGCCCATGAACTGATCCCACCACTGATCACTGGGGATCTGATCCAGTCCTGCTCATACAACTGTTGGGTTTTCCTATACTATAGTAATAAAAGCCCGAACTTAGGCAAAAAAAAAAACCAAATACCCAGCGCTTGTATGCTAAAAGTAACCTCCGTGGAGGTCGACACAGTAATGTAAAAACAGATTTATTATAAAAGTGTCATAGAAAGTATTTCACCTTTCAACACCATAAGAATACACTAAAAAAGCTTAACGCGTTTCGCGCCTCCAAGGGCGCTTCATCAGAAGACGGTTTCCTATACTAGGTACATTGTGGCAGTCCTATCAGCCTGCAGTCCTTGATCCGCCTCGGTCTTGATGACTTGGTCTGATACAGCTGTGATAGGACAGATTGGGCTAAGGTTTAATCAGTGTGTTCATTCACTGACAGCCAGCAGAGGACCTATCATTCTGTAATAAGGAGGCTTGTGTGTTGCCAGTGCTGCACCTGCTGCCAGACTTTCCATCTGGGACTCCCGGGAGCTCTTCACATAATTGATCCCATTTAGGGCGACACCCTGAGCCGTCAGCGTGTAGGTGCGGTAATAGGGTAACCCAATTCCTGCAGAGTCAGGTGACCTCCCCGGACTACGCCCGCAGTGTGACCGGCGTCTGCAGCTGGTGACCCTATTCTGTTGGTGAGGTCATTCGCTGGAGTAGCTCCCATGTAAGTGCCTGTCCCTGATCCGGTAAGGCAGGGGGGCAGGGGGGGGGCCGGCCCCATTCCTCTAGCTCGGCAGGATTGAGGATCCCCCTCCCTGAGGACAGGTGCGTCATGAGTCTCTGCCCTGCACTTGCTGACCTAGTTCTGCATCGGCCGGGCTCCGGACGTACCCTCACATGGCTGTGTGATCCCGGCTCCTGAGCCGTCTCCTAGGGCTCCATAGATTGGGGGCCACGAGAGGCGCTGAGACGTCACCGCCGCAAGGCTTCAGCTTCACATCTGCTGTGTAATGAATCCGGGGGGGCTGTACCCCTGATCATTGATGGCTGTGTAGTCACTTCTCCCAGGACTGTGATCACTGATGATACATCACACATCCTAAATCACACACACCATGTGTCACCCATCATATAGGACTGTATTCTACATCACACATCCGAAATCACACACACCATGTGTCACCCGTCATATAGGTGTATTCTACATCACACATCCTAAATCACACACACCACGTGTCACCCGTCATATAGGTGTATTCTACTACACCCATCCTAAATCACACACACCATATGTCACCCATCATATAGGACTGTATTCTACATCACACATCCTAAATCACACACACCATGTGTCACCCATCATATAGGACTGTATTCTACATCACACATCCTAAATCACACACACCATGTGTCACCCATCATATAGGACTGTATTCTACATCACACACACCATGTGTCACCCATCATATAGGACTGTATTCTACATCACACATCCTACATCACACACACCATGTGTCACCCACTCTGTAGAACTGCGTTCTCCTTCGCACAGCTCACACAGCACACCATACATCACCCACCATATAGAACTACATTATGCACATCATTCATCCTATAGAACTACATTATACTTCATATAGAAATACATCATACATGACCATCATATAGAACAACATTCTACGTTGCAGAGTTTACACCTCATACATCGCACATCACCCACCATATAGAACTACATTATATATCCTACATTACCAGTGTATAATTGATGTTAGTGACCATCTGTCTTAGGTGTCCATTGGAGGAATAAGGTAGAGTTCCCCTCAATGTAGGCTTCTGATCGACACTGTCTGACAAGATCCATCCACCATCTCACATGACATGTAACAGAACTATCGCACATCTGCCGTCGCGTCACCCTTCAGCCATAGAGTACACAGAGCAGAGCTATTGGGGTGACGCTGGTATGTATAGTGGTAATGTGGCTGTGGTGGCGACTGTAGTAGCAGGGTGGGGCATGTGTCTGCCTTTGTACCGTGTTTCCCCGAAAATAAGACCTAGTGCATTTTTAGTTATGGAATTCAGAGTTTGGCTGCTTCTGCTGATGTTTGTGATGAAATCACTACAATATATTAATACAAGTTGATGTTTTGTTCAACAATTAATGTGAATTATTGTTCATGGAAAAAAAAACATCCCCTAAAAATAAGTCTTAGCTCGTCTTTAGGAGCAAAAATTAATATAAGACACTGTCTTATTTTCGGGGAAACAGGGTATGTTCTGAGGTCAGGATGCTGGGGGTTATGATACCTCCGCTCCATCCTGCTCTTCTTAGCGCCGTTTTTATCTGGTCATCACTTGCTTTTCCTGCTCGGCCCCGATCATCCGCCTTATCTGTGTGATCAGCGTTCTCCCTCCACAACCTGCTGCACCGGTTCAGGAGGGCTGACATCTCCAGACACCATGATGTCACACACGGCGCGGCGGACTTGCTGTGACATGCCGCCATGTCCGTGGGAACCAGCAGCATGCTGCATATTTCATGAGCTTGCCTGCAGCCCTCCAGTTTTCACAGGCTGTGATCATTTAAAGGGGTTCTCCATGATTGTGTAACCGGGGGGGCAGAGAGCTGAGCGTGCCCGACTCTAGCTGTACACGGAGCATGGGTTATAATCTGGCCCCCAAATGCCAATCCCGGGGAGTTCCATCATTGATTTGATGACCTGGCTTACTGCAGGATTGATTGGTCTTATCTGCTCCCTATGGACATGATACCTGCATGATCAATTAGACAGGTCTGCTCATAATGGCCCCTTATGGGAACTGAACGATGTCACTTCAAGCTGTATAGAATAGATTGGCCATGCCTGTCCATATTGATACCTAATGCAGGATTGATTAGCCTTGTCTGCTTTGTGTGACTGGCGACATACTCCTGCAGGATTGATTAGTTAGGTCTACTTTCTATCCATGACATCTTCATACAGGGGGTCTCCTGTAGGATCGATTGCCTGGGTCTGCCTTTGATCAATATGATCTATACAGAGCATATATGGCCTATACCACCAGCCCGTGCTGGATTGATTACTCATGTCTGCTCTCGATCAGTAGTGAATATAAGGACAAATAGTGGCCCCTTTTGACAGATCTATTAGCAAGACCTAACCAATGGATCGTGGAAATTTCAAATTGCAGCTGCGGCCCTTGAGGACAGCATTCAGACCGCGGACTTCATCATATAACCTTTGTGGACTTACATGATTCATACTTCCCTGTTTTATGCCAAATGATTGGCTTATGGAGAACTCCTTTAAATTCGGGTTTCACTCTTTATGGCTTATGGGTATTACTATACAGACTCCTGGAGATCGACGTACTTGATAACGTTTTGTAATGCAGATTAACCCCCATCCCTCCATCTTGGATAGGTGTCTCTCGGTCTCCCATGATCCTTTGGGCTCCGTATATTGCAGACAAGACTAGGATCGGAGCGTTTTGTGCTTCCCCTAACTCATCTGGTCAGGTTTTTCTCGTTTGACTCCATCCGTGTCTGGGTTATGAGATAATTGTCATCTCCACTGCTGGACGCTAAAGCCAATAAAACCGCAATCCCTAAGGAATGCTGCAGAGCGACTTGCTGTGACTCTTCTAGGGTGTCGAACTACAAGTGTCTGCAAAACCGGTGCCATGTCACTACCTAGCTCTCCTATGAGAGTGACTCGTAGGTATTTTATTGGAAGATGTGCAGCTTTCCAATCTATACAAGATCTCTGATTGATGCAGGGCTGTGGAGTCGGCAAGCCAAAGCCCCGACTCCGACATTTCCCAAACCTCCGACTCCTGACTCCCTCATACACGGCGCATGTTTAAGTGATAACTTTACTGTAGTAAAATGGTAACATCCGGCTGTTTATCACCTTATGATACAATAATCAAGCTATTTAGGTAGAACAGACACTGCCAAGCAAAAGGGTAACAATGTTTTGATCTTTTGAACACTTGTGGGTAGAGTTGAAGAAAAAGCTGTATTTGTATCCAAGTCCAGTCTACACCAACACTGGGAATGTGTGGAAGAGACCTGGGATCAGATTTTGGTCAAGACCTGCTTGAATCTGATCCAGAGCCCAGAAGGATTCAGGCAGAGCTGAAAACCAAAAGGTGGATTTCCCAAATACTAACAAAATAATACAAATTAACATTTTGATTTTTAGGAGCAAAACAGTAACAATGCAGTTACAGGAAAGAATCTACAGAACTAAGCAGATGCTAAATACTTGCAGGTCTCATTAAGTATAAGATGGGTAAGATGACTGTATATAAAATTACAGTAGCCTCATGTGCAAAGCTGTAGTGGATGGTGAGATATGGAGCCTGAATGTCACAAGTTCAAAACATTGTTACCATTTTGCTTGTCAGTGTAAAATATATTTATTGGATATGACTTTAGAACACAAAAAAATTATAAATATGCAAAACACTGCAGGAACATTTATGGAGTCTCTGAATTTGTTCTGAGAAATAGTATTGCCTCCATCAGATCCTGTATACATGACCTCACATCTGATCTCATTATTTCCAGGCTAGAGAACGGCCTCTCTACACTAACTTGGGTTGGGGGCAAAGCGGTGACCACAGGGGCAACATCTCTAACAATGTCAGGGTATAAAGGAATTGCCTCAGCCACAATCAGGTCTGATGAATGGTTGATCTTCTACTTCTTTGAAAGCAGGTGAAAAATGTTGCTGAAATCTGTTTGCCCTGGGAGCAGAATCTTTCCCCCAGGGGCAGCGCTTTGCCTGCTCCATGTCATCAATTACACTCCTCATGAGATGAGGCTGAAGATATGGGAGCAGTAGCACTGGCCAGACCCAATTCCTCTTGCTCTTTGCATCGAACTAAATGGACCAACTAATTATATATTTTGGGAGTTGGTCCATTTTATGACGACTCCAACTCCTGCAAAATAGGCACCGACTCCGACTCCACAGCCCTGGCTTGATGTAGGAATGGAAACCATCTGCCAGGCTGAGAAATCAAAGTAGATCAAGTTGTATCCAGTCTAGAGAACGCAGTGTCGGGTAATCGGCCTGGGCTTCATAGGTTTTAGGTGCGCTGATGCATTGTAACAAAGTATCAGCAAAGCAGAGAAATTTGTGCCTATTGACATTATTGAAGGGGACGGTCGGCAGCTCAGAACTTCACACCGTTCACGGCAGGAACATGGAAGAAGGAAACGGAAGTAAAGAGAGAATCCGCGGGTAAACAGGAGACAGGAAGTATGCAATTAATGAGGAGGAAGTGGGAAGATCCAAGTGGCACAGGGTCCAGTCCTTCAAGTCTTCTGATGTCGAGTCCTTTGAAGTGTGTCCCCCATAGAAGTAGATTCTATAGGGCGTTACAAGACCAATGTCCCCCACCAGATGCAGTAGTAGTACCAGAATCTTTGGACATACTGGATTATACATAATTCAATGGAAACCAGTTCTGAATACTGGTCATGGTGTCTTGATGGGAAAGGAGGTCACTGGTTCTTAAAGGGGTTGTCCAGAATTAGATAAACATGGCTGCTTCCCTCCCAGAACCTGTCCATAGGTTGTGTCTTTATTGCCCCTCTGTTAGGCCATGTTCACACGGCTTATTTGGACGAGGTTTTCGTAGCGTTTCCTCTCCCTCGTCCAAAACGCCCCCAGTTCATTTCATTGATTCCTATGTAAAACCTTTTTGTAGTTCACACACGACGAGGTTTTTACACGCTTCTTTGGAAGCAATGAAAAAGAAGTGTCATGTCAATTCTTGAAGCGCGTTGTAGGCGCGGTTTTCGGCACGGTTTTGGCGTGTTGTAGGCGCGGTTTTTGTCCCGACTATTCATTTGTATGGGTGAAAACCTCGTCCAAAACCTGAAAAAACCTCGTAAAAACCCCCCCGTCAAAAACGTGTTTCAGGGAGTTTTGATTTTTTTGGACGAAGAAACACTCCGAAAACCTCGTCCAAAAACGCCTTGTGAACATGTCCTTAATGTGAATGGGGCTAAGCTGCAATACCACACACAAGCTGTAGTCAGGTGGGGCGCTGTTTTTTTGTCTATTCAAGTTATAGAATTTGCTTTCACCCAAAAATTTAGATTGTTTTCCCACGAGTAGCTGTAGAAGTTAGTTGTCCTTGGTCACCGTGGTCTTCAAGTCTCCAGAAATATGCCCAACCTTGATCATACATATTGGAGACGGCATCCCCCACTTTTTGGGAGCTTCTAGCTTTCGATTTTTTTTTTTTTTTTTTTTTGAATTTGGTTTCTACTGAAGCCTACAAGTTCCTTTTGCTGTTATCAGTAGATCATTTTGTTCATCCTTGGTCGATAACCAGCCTTATCCCTATCCACACCATGAACCCCTTTTTGCTATGTTTGCCCTCACCCTCTGCCATTTGGTGAACTTCCAGAAGAAGCTTTTTGGGTTCATCCAATGCTGTAGAACTGCTGATTCTTACCAGAATGGTGTATGGTGAGGCATTGTCACCCCCAGATGGGGGGAGGTTAGCTAAGGTAAGTTGGCCTTTCTTGACGTTAAAGGGATTTCCCCCCAAGTATATTTATGGCATATCGAAAGGATATGCCATCAAAGTCTAATAGGTGCAGGTCCTACCTCGGGGACCGCACCAATCTTTAGAAAACCCGAAACCTTCCTTGTGAACAGGGGGTGGCAATAGCCAAGCAGGCATGGGGGTTTGGGGGGTTTCAGCCTGGTTTTTAAAAAAATTGGTGGGCAAAACCTCCGATTTGTCAGATCTTCCGGGCAGACGTATCTTCCTGCAAGACTCTTATGACTCTAAAAGTCTTTTAATTTCGCCAAGCACTGTACCCGACATCTTCTCTGCCCCTAATGCAAGAAAAAAGCAGGACTGGCGATAATGATATCCAAAAATTGCCCTCTGCAGGTACAAGGTCCTTCACCCCATCCAGCAGGACGTTATATCATTCTTAAAGCCACACTCGGTGGAAAACCGATCACCTTGTGTAACGTTTATGTGCCAAACTCCTCTCAAATTTCTTTCCTGCATAGAGTGTTCGCCAAGCTGACCAAATTTCCCTCCACGGCCTTGCTCTTGGGCGGAGATTTTAACTTAATCTTCTCGATTTTTTTTGGATAGGGCCTGCGGTGGGAGGGGGTTAGGGCCCGTCCCGCGACTAGGCTCCAGCACTTTCAAAAGCTCATCCGATCCCCCAAGGGGGCCCTTTGGGCCTAGGAGGGTTAACCACCCCAAAGGATAAAGATTCCTCTTTTTTTTCTCACCCCCCCTTAGACCCAAAACCAAAACTCGACTATTTTTTTGGAATTTTGTCCCAAACTTTTTCTTACCCTAAAGGGTTTGATATGGACCTATTCCTGGTCGGGACCATGCCCAGTCAGGGCCCGTTTTTTGACTTCCATTTCTTCCCAATCCTTTCATGCCCGGGCCCAAAAGAGCCCCAAAATTAAAAAAACCCACCCAGAGAGAAAAAACTACGGAATCCCAAACCCCTCATATTTTTGAGCTTAATGAGGGCTCGGTCTCTTCGCCCTCTATCCTGTGGGAAGCCCACAAAGCTGTTTTCCGGGGCCACGGTATAGCGCTGGGAGCACAGTTGAAAAAGACTATTCAAAAAAAGCCCCAGCGCCCTGGGGCGCTCCTGAAGAGGTTTGAAAGGGGGGAGGCCCCTTTTCCCCAAAGGGTTTGGGCTACTCTCAGGCGCATAGTGGCTATACTAACGCCCTGAAGGACAAGCCAGCCCCGAAAAGAGGGGAAACCCCTCCTCTACTCCAAACAAAGTTCTAAAATTTGGGAAAATTAAAGCAAAACACGAATACTAGCTAGGCAGCTTAAGGAAAAATTTCTCTAACTCTATGCCCAGGCCCTTAAGATAAAGATGGTACCCTGGATATGCCCTAATTTCCAATTCCCAAAAGGGTGTTTTTTAATTTTTTTGGATTTTAACTCACTGCCCCTCCGATCTTCCCCCCCCAAAAGGGATAGGGGCCCAAAAAAACTCATACGGGAAATTTCCCGGGGCGCCAATGCTCGCTGACGCCCCTCCCTGGGGGGTTTTTAGCCTCGTTAGGGGCCCCTACCCAAACTGGAGGGCTGCTGGGGGGGTCAAAAAGGGCCCCTCCCAATCAAGTAAGGTCCTGGACCTGGGTCCCCCCCGTACCTAATTTTAAAAGGGAAAACCCTGGGAAACCCCCAAAGAAACCACTTTTTGTTGAAGCTATAAAATTCTTTTAGGGAAAGGGGCTCCCGCCCTGAGTTCAATGTCCCACTCCCTATTACTCTCACCCAACAAGTCAGGAAAGGGGGCCCCTGAGAAAGCGCCAACAAAGGACCGATTGCCCCCCTAAATTTCCCGGAAACCTGAAAATATTTTAAAAAAAATTTTGCAAATAGCTAAATCCAGGGGCCTCCCCCAGATAATTCACAGGGACCAGGGGGGTTTTTGGGTTCCCATTTCTGGGCGGGGGGGGGAAAATTTTCAGGCAAACGTTTTCCCTGGTGGAGCGGGTCAATCATCAATCGGGGGGGCCTTGTTTTTTTGGGCCAGGGAGAGAAAAGGTTTTTTGACAGGCTAAGCTGGCCTTTTCCTTTTTAAAAAACCACTGCGACTTTTGGGGTTTTTTCTGGCCCCATTCCTGACGGAAGTAAAAGGTTTTATACCCTCCCCAAAAACCGTTTCCCATTAAGCTCCCCTCACTGAACGTCAAAAGTTTTCCAGATCCTTTAAAGGGGTCCCCGGGAAAAGGGGGGCCCCGTTGTCTCGTTTTCTTTTTTGCGCCCCGGCATCGAGCCCCTTGCGGGCTGCCATACGACCCAATCCCGAAAATCAAAGGCATCCGGGGTCGGGGAAACAGGGAGTTTAAACTGCCCCCTCTTTGCAGATGACTCCTTTGACGTTTTACGGAAATGCCCCCACCTCGCAAAGGGCCGTCCACTCTCTCCTTGCCGATTTTTGGAACTCTTCTGGGAAAAAGAAAATTTCCACTAAAACGGAAAGCCCCCCAAAAAAATTTTCCCCCAGGAAGCCTTGGGCTCTCTTAAACACAATTACCCCCCTTTAAAAGTGGCAACCGTTAACCTCACTAAAATTTACCGGGGAAACCCGAAAATTAGGCTCGGTATAGCTCACTCTATAGGGCAAACTTTCCCCCGCTTTTTAAAGGGAAAATAAAGAAATGCTCCCCAAGGTGGTTTCCCTTTCCCGCCCCCCTTTTTTTGGGGAGGTTTAAACGCATTTAAAAAATGTCTATCCCCCAAAAACTCCCTTTCTTTTTGAAAACTTTTTTTCCCCGGTAGCGGTCCCTATGGGGAGTGCGTTTCCATCCAGGCAGCCACCCTTGGGTTTTTTGGGGAAAAAGGGTCGGACCCGGGTTTGCCAAAATGGTATTTAGCTATAAACAAAAAGGGAGGTTTTGGGGCCTGCCCTAAACTTTCCCTCCTTTTTTAAATTGGGTTTCCCACCGGGGTCGCATCCCAAGCAGGTCTCCCCTTAAGCGCACCTAAATGGTTGGAGATAGAGAAGCTTTGGCTGGGCCCCCTTTCCCCCGAAATTCACCCCTTTGGGCCCCAAACTCTCGCCCCTTCCCTAACCGGGGTACCGGGTTGGCCCTATCAGACTTTCCCAAAGAAATTTTTGGGACCCGCGTTTAAAAATTAAAATTTTTTTTTAAGTTGGTTCCCCGAGGGCATCCCCAAGGGCCCTCCCTTCTGTGTAAAACCCCCCTTGCTCCCTATGGCTCGTCGGGGCGGGTTTTCGGGGCCGGGGGCGGGGGCAGGGGTTATTCCTTTTCGGGGGACATTGTGGGTGGGACCGGAGTGGATACCATTTTCTACTCTCCAGAGAACTAATCAATTTCCCAAAAAGTTTGAGTTTTTCACTACCTGCAGATATCGAAACCTTTATCTTCTATGTTTGGCAACCCAAAGTTATCTATCCCAACCCCAGATTTGAAAAAAGATTTGCAAGGAAAGGTCACTCCACTAAGGGCTCATCTGGGCACTTTACCCCCATTTTTTCGGGCCCCAGCTCCGACGAGCCCCAAAAGACACAAAAAAATACAGGGGAAGGGGGAAACCCGAAACCTAGGCAGGGGCATTCCCTCCCTTGACGGGGCAACCAAATTTTGGAAGGCGGGCCCCCCAAAATCCTCGACATCCCATACATAAAAGGGAAAAATTTTTATACAAAATAATACCCTTTCTGGTCCCAAAAACCCCTTTTAAGACCCTTTCATTTTTTGGGAACCCCAGCTGCCTGGACGGGTTTTGGGGAGTTTGTCCCCCCGGCTGTCGGGAGGGGGGGGGCCCCCCAATTTTTCCGGGTTTTGTGGGGGATTGTTCGGGCTTCTGGCCCCAAAGTGCAAAATTTCTCCTGCACGGGTTTTAAGGGTTAAAAATTTTCCCCTTGCCCCCCAACACACCTCGGAAGGGCCCCCCGGTACAGGGTCTCTCAAAGGGGGGGGGTTTTGACTCTTCTTAATGTTTAACAAAATTCAAACGGGGCCCTTTTTTTGCACTGTTCCGGGGAATGGCGCCAGACGCCCCCACCCCCGCAGGGGACCAAACCCCAGGGAGTGGAGAGATCAGGGTAGGGAATTTTTTTAAAAGGGCCTCCCTACATGAAAAAAATTGACTTTGGGAAAAGACGTGGTTTGAAATTGGATGTTTTTCCACCACGAACTCAAAATTCCCCTTTTTTTGGGGCCTCCTTGAACCCAATCCCCGGGGTTCCCCACCCCCCCCCCTTCCCCTTCTTTCCTTTTTTGGTATGTCCCGGGCTCCCTGTTTTTTTTTTTGTTTTTAGATTTTGTATGTTTTTTGATTTTAAAAAGAGACTTAAATTTTTTTTGGGGAAAAGCTCTGCCCTTAGCATTTAAAGGGGAACAGCTTTCTCCTCTACAATTTTTGGGGAAATTTTTCAAATGGGAAAATTTTTAAAACGAACTTTTCCCAAAAGTTTTTTCTTCATTAGAGAATTCATTGTTAGGTTGTATGCTAAATCCCTTTTGGGTTAAAAATTACATGTGTGAAATTGTTTTCCCTTTTACCTATGTTAAAAATTTAAAAAAAATTTCAATTTAAAAAAAAAAAAAAAATTTCTCCGATTTTATTGACTTTTTCTCGAAATTGCTGTTGTTTAAAAATTTCGAGAGTCCCGAACACCTTTCCCTTTTCAAAAGGGAAAATTTTTCAGGGCTCATTTTTCAAAAATGGGAAACCCAGAAAAGATCGGAAATTGTTTGGCAAAAACCCTACCGATAGTTGATAGCCATAAATGTGAAATTGGTAGACAACCCCCTTTTAAATTTCCCGGGCCTAAAGCCTGTTGTACCCAAAGAGCTCCGTCCTCCACAATCCTATGTCTGTTCAGGGGCACCAATGCCTCAACATACACTATTCTGGTGAACCGTCAAAAGTCCCAAACGCTTTTGATTTGAACCTAACAACTGTTTCTGGAAGTCCGGGAAAAAACCAATGGCAAAGGGTGGGGGGCAAAGGTGAGATAATGGGGTTCATCACTAACCCACTGAAATCCATAAGAGTTCTGAGGACAGTCTATTTCGATGGAAGAGTTCCGACCACCCCCTTCGGTTAAAAATTCCCCACTTAAATTTCCCCAAAAAAACCCCCCAGCGCCCCCCTTTTGGGCTAAATTATTTTCCCTCTTTTAAAAGGGAGATGTTTTGGTGCTCGTTCTCGGAGGGGAGTTTGCAAGCCCTTTGAGGTGAGCCCCGAATCTCTATCCCAATCACAGCTTATAGCGGGTGCACCCCTGTAGGTTAACTTTTCGCCTTGTTTTTGAGTTTTTGACGGGATCTGATGTTTAGTTCATCATCCATTGACCTCTTTTACAGTCGTATAGGATTCCTACATCGGATTTTTGAAAATTTCCCCTCCAAAAAAAACCCCCTCATTTTTTTTTTTCGGTGGGGTTTTTAATGGTTTAAATGCCTAAAAAACCCCAAAGGGTTCAGACCCCCGGGAATTTGGGCCCCTCCACCAATTTTTTGGCCCATTTTTCCACCAATTTGTCATTGGAATAGTTAAACTGTCTCCAAAATTTTAAAGGGGCCCCCCAAATTTTTTTTGGGTTCTTCTTCTGACCCTTTGGTTAAATTTAATTAAAGGCCTGATACAGCAATTATATGTGCCATAAGGGAATTTTGGGGGGGTTTCCTCTTCTAAAACTGGGTTTTTTTACTAAAAAAATTAATACTTTTTTCCCTTTTTGGGGGAAAAACCCCAAAACCAAACCCTGGGCCTTTGCTTAGGTGTTTTCCCAAATTTCCCCTGGCTGGGTTTGGGCGTTTTATTTGGGTTTTACTTTGATTAGAGTGCCACGATGCCCCCAATCTGGAAAAACCGCGGGGTCTTAAAAATTTGGGTACCTCATGATTTTTTTTTGTTTTTTTGGCCCATCGTGGTTTTCGGGGTTTTGACCCCTGTATTGTCTTAGGGTTGGATTCCCTTAACCCCATTTTGGGGAGAATCTTTTTTTTTAAAATCCAGGGGTGTCAAACCCCTTTTAACCGGGGGCCCTTTAAATCGCCAAAAAAGTTTCCCCCCAAAGCAGTTGGACCCCCTTTGGGGAATGGGGGCGGGGGTGCTTGGATAGGGCAATGGGGTTGTGGGGGAAATTCACCGGGGGGTTTTGTTGTACGGGAGTTTTGTTTTCAAATCCAAGATGGTTTTCCGCCCCCTGTGTTGGTGCCAAACCTTTGGATGATCTAAGCTCCCTGCGGCCAAAGGGGGTTTTTCCCAAGAATTGGGGTTCCTCACCTAACAGGCGATACTCCCCCTCTTAAAGGTTTTGAAAAAGGGGGGTTTTTTTTTCCCTGTTTTTTAAAAAAAACAAGTCCCTTTCCCGTGATGTCATCACACCACCCCCAATGCACTTTCCCCTTAATACTAGTCTCTGTATTTGGGCAAATCCCCCAGGGGATAACTGTTTGTGAAACAAGTTTCTCCCTCTTATCTGCTCGGAGAGAAGATAAGTTCGTAAACCCAAATAAAGGGAACTTTTTAAATTTTTTCAAAAACGCTGAAAGGGTGGAGAGGGGGGCTGAGCAAAAGATCCGGGGAGTTCTGAAAATTTTTTCCCTTTTCAGATAATTAATTAAAAAGCCGTGGATTCTCTATAAAAAAGACAAAAGGATTTTTTCCCCTTTCCCCCAGGGCCCCCCCTTAAAGTTTTGTTCATGCCCCTTTGCCACCCAAGATAAAAAAGCCCCAAACCCAAGCAAGGGGGCCCCAAGATGGGCTCCTTTTCGTGTTAATGTAAACTGTCAAAAAAACCAGGGCATCTTTCAGGCTGTAGCTTCAAAACCCTTCTTTTTTTTAAAAAATTTGGACCAATTTTTAAAAAAGGTTAAATTCCTTTTTTGGGAGGATCCCAGTCAAAAATTAGACCTGGGAAAAACCCTTTAAGTTTGCCACGTGTCCTAATCCTTCCACTAATGGAGTTCTCGTGGTGGAGGATCATGTGTGCCCAGGACTTTTTTTTTTTTTCTGTGGTTGTAGTAAGCGCTCAATGTGGTTGGCAGATAATTGTGGTCGCCTTTCTCTTTATTCCCTGAAGCCAAACCAAAACCTCTGAATTTCTGAGTCATCTTCAGAACTTCTTCTGGATCATTGGACTTCCAGTTGGCTAGGTGCTTGACATGCCCAAGCTGAGGCCGTAGTAGATGTCGACCCAAAGCCATTTATTATGTGTATATGCTGAAAAAGGAGATGCAAGGATATTGTAGCCTAAAGGGGTTTTCCCACCATGCTGTTTCCCAGCCAGCTTCAGAAGCAATCAGAAAAACATGTTGGGTCTGGACCAGAGGGACTAGGGATTCTGATATCAGGGTGAGGTTTCGGACAGACGCGCCCTTATTGGGGCGACTTCTCTGTGTGTTTAGGGTAGGTACAGTGCAGTTCTCTCCTAGGGTCTCTTCTCTGCACGGCCCCCCATTTGTTTGTTCTCTATCTCTGTGCGATTTGTGTTGTCTATATGTTTTTTTTTTAAGGTATGATTAATAAAAGTTACATTTTAGGACTTTTATTTTTTTTTTTTTTCCCCTCTTCTAGCCAGCTTCAGACTCGCAATTCCTGGTTAGGCTTTAAGTGGACCTACAGCACTGATTGGCAAATCAGCTCTGCTATTCCTAGCTAATCCTGTTAAAGTGACATGAGTGCAGGGGATTTATAAACTGTAGTGCAGAAGGCTACAGAGCTCTAAAGGGTTAAAACTTGTCATGAATTTGGATAAACAAGCTCCTGTTTTACTGATAATCCTCATCTGGGAGTGAGTCACCATGGTCAGACAGGGCAGTTGGAGCAATGAGAGGTGGTTGGTAACGTAGAAAAGTTTGTGTATACCTAAATAAAGCAAAATCGGAACAGCAATGTACTTGGTTATAGTCCTTATTTACCTTTTGCCTATATGTTTAAATGCTGATCATTGTGGTGAGAAAACCCCTTTAAGACCTTGGTTCAGCTTAAAGGGGTTTTGCCACGATCTCATTTCATACCTTCTGTATCTAGCTCTGTGTGCTCAGAAGGGCGCGTGTGAGATTTGTTTGAATTGCATATCATGTGACCCAGCAGGATGACATCACCAGGCCTTTCCTTTTTAGTCCAAGAAAGGTCTGTTTATGTAAAGCATTGTGAGTAGCTGAGAGGTAAAGTTTTTGCCTCCAGGCACAAGGGTCCTAAAGGGTTTCCCAAAAACCTGCAGGAACCAAACCTGTGGATTTTTTTTTCCTCTTTATCAATGCACAGACCTCATTGAGGTTTCTTTTTTTTATTTGCACTGTTTGACTAATTACTAGGAGTACAGAGGACGGGAGTAGAGTGACCAGCACGGGGTTTGAAAAACTCAGTAGCTGCCTGAGAGGAGAGGTGATGTCTGGCATGTGCGACCAGGAGTGAGGAGCCATCAGCCCTGGTCGTATCCCCCCGGAGACGAGCTGTAAACAATGGATCACTAAAGGAGCAGCTTAAACAAAAACGGTGCAGAACTTTTAATAATAATGTTAAAATGTTTATTTCATTTGCAACTTCCCACGTCAATTTTACTTTGTGGCAAAACCCCTTTAAGATGTGACTGTAGAAAAAGCCATGGTATCACTGAATATCAGTTCATGACACCTAAAGCAATTTATTGCCTGCATCTTATCTTTATCTTCCTACACGATCCTGCGCTTGTGGGTTATACATGGAGACGCCCGCGCGTTAACCCTTGGCAATGAGAGAAGGAGTAGTATGATGTATCTGCCAGCTCTTGGCAGCGGCTTCCACCTCCCCACATACCGAGCCCTTGGCACAGGCAGATGACTTTGGCCGGTTGAGTTTAGGTAATCCAGATCTTGACTGGAAGCCCGTTGTTTACACCTCACTGTCCGTACAGGCTCGGATCACATTCCTCATCTGCTTTCAAGATACTGGGCGTTGTAGTGACCTTTAAAAGGGTTGTCTCACTACATTGATTCAACTTCAGTCCTGTTTTCTTGGTATCATTTTGAATTCAGGGGCGTGTTTACTGGCTTCCACTATGCTGCAGCAGAAGCCAGGTCTGTAGCTATAGCAACCAACCTATCGGGATAGATCAAACAGGTCTGTAGTTATAGCGACCTGAGGAGCTGATGCAGCCCATACAAGACGGGATATCTCAGGATAGGTAGGACACTGTTAATGGACACATATTGCAAAGTGACTCGTTTTTGCAAGATCATTGACACTAAAAGCAATCCTTGTAGTGAGACAACCCCTTTAAGGTGATCTAGATTTAGAAGGGTAGTCCCATCTGATTGATTAGCTTTAATCATGTAGGCAAAGGTAAATCACCTTTCTTACCAAATGTTTCTGTCCTGATTTTGTTTTGTTAACCTGTCCTATCTCCAGATAGATATCTTTCAGATAAACAGCAGGTTATCTATCCTGCTTGTTTAGACCATTTCCTAGGTTACTGACCATCTTTGTGCTCTAGCCACCCAGCTCCCTTTTCCTGATGAAACATGGCTGCCAGAGCACAGAAGTGGTCGGTAACCTAGGTCATCGTCTGTAAACGAGCAGGATAGATAACCTGCTGTATCTTTGAAATGAAGTAAAATCGGGACAGAAATGAATTTGGTACGAATTTTAATTTGCCTTTTCCCTAATCAATGAGATGGAAATACTCCTTGAATGCAGCATGATTTGGTGAGGCAACTGGATCCAAAACGGTCCCTCTTTCTTCTCCTCGACTGGTGACCGCCGATATGGCTCCCAAAGGGGTTGTTGCACCACTTTCTTAGTTTCGTTGAGCTGAGAAGCATCGTCGGTGTGTGGCATTCCAGTCATTGACGTAATAAAGT
>JAODAL010022440.1:0-64716 GCA_025379985.1 Phyllomedusa bahiana | reverse complement strand
GGCCCGGGACAGGGATAGAAATTTTCCATTTTCAATAAAATTTTGGTTCAAATCATACTGCCTTCGGGCATTTTTTAAATTTGTGGGGGGATGCCGGGTTTTTAAAAGGGTTTCAAAAGGGGCGGTGGTACAAACAGGGGTTAAGGGGAAGGGTCTGGATTTTTTTTTCTGGGGCTTTTAAACCCCTAATGTTTTTGCCAAAGGGAATTTAGCACTAGTGTTGAGCGTTTCCCGTTGGCCAAACACATGGGGTTGGGTTTTGGCGAAATTTCGACCACCCATCGACAAGAAACCCGATAGTGACAGTCAAATTTAATGACGAGGGCCCCAATAAAAGTCTATGGGAGGGGCAACAACACCTTCATTCTTAAAAACCCAAAACGGGGGGGTTGGGGGAAGCTAAATTAACACCACAACAGTAAAAATTGGATACGTCTACATCTTAGGCAACACATTTAAAGGTTAAAAAAACCCAAAAAAAAAAATCACACTCCCTTTTTCAAAAACCCTGTCTTGAAACCAAACAGCATGCCCCTTAAAAAAACCTGCATCACCCCCAAAAATTTAAAAAGGGGCCAGAAGGAAAAAATAAATTTGAACCATCTTTTTTCCCTTGAACGGGGACATTGAATACCCCTTTCCTGGAACCAGCATAGCCCCAAACCTGCAAAAACCCCCCAAATTTTAAAGTGCTGGAAAAAGGATTTTTTTTCCAACCACCATTTTATTGAACTGGACATTGACTATACATTTCCCGGGCCACAGAAATTACCCCAAACCTGCATGCCCCCCAAAAATTCAAAAGTCCCGGGGAAAAGGGAGTTTTTTTCCAACCACCTTTTTTTTAAAGGTTTCACTGGACATTGACTAAACCTTTTCCTGGGCCACAAATGAGCCCCAAACCTGCAAAAACCCCCACAAAAAAAAAATTTCCCGGAAAAAGGAGTCTTTAACCCCCAAATTTTTAGTTTAAAACGGGAAAATTAAACTATACCTGCCCTTTTGGCCACAGCATGAGCCCAAAACCTTTGCATAAACCCCAGATTAAAAAGTGCCCGAAAAAAAGGAGCCCTTAAACCCACCTTTTTAAATTTTTCCCAACTGGACATTGACTATATCTGCCTTTGTACCGCAAAATTTAACCATTAAACCTTTTCTGACCCACAAAATTTTAAAAAGTGCCCGGAAAAGGAGACTTTTAACCACCATTTTTATTTTGAACGGGACACTAAAAATACCTGTCCTGGACCGCAGAAAGGACCTTTAAACTGTCTAAACCCCCAAAATTAAAAATTGCCGGGGAAAAAGGGAACTTTGATCCCCCAAATTTTATTTGAAATGGACATTGAGATACCTGTCCGGGCCAGAGCTTTGACCCAAACCCGCATGACCCCCAGATTTTAAAAGTCCCGGGGGAAAAAAGGGGATTTTTTTTGAACCACCTTTTTAGTTAACTACATTGACTTTTCCCAATTTCCTGGACCGAAAGCATGACCCCAAAACCCGCATGAACCAAAATGACGATGATTATACAAACATTTTGGGGCCGTGATTTGGGGGAGGACGAGGAGAAAACTGCTGGATGCAGGGTTTGCTTAACCACTAAAGGGAAAATTGGGCGCGCTTTTTCGTTACAAAGAAAAATTCACGGGGCCCTGACCCAACGATAAACATGCCTAAACCGGGGTCCGGGAACCCGGGACATCCGCTGGCAATGCGTGTTTTTTCGCCAGACTGGAAGGAAAAACCTTTTTCCTCGTACCTCTACCTCCATTTCCAAACCCCCCCTTTTTTGGGCCCCCGTTTAAACCACCTAAAATTTCGCTCCGGGTTCAGAAATAAAAAAATTTTTTGAAAAGGGTATGGAAGATTTTTGGGAAAGTCTCTTTTTAAAAGACGGCAAATCACAGCTATTCTAAAAACCCTAAATTCAAAAAAAATTTTGGCTGGATTAAAATAAAACTGAAAATAGATCTAAAAAACAAAGCTGCCCTGCCCCCAAAGTGAAAAAGAAACGTATCTGAAAGGGTATTCGGTAATAAAAGGAAATTTTGGGCCCCTATAAATTTCCCACCATTGGGACTACAAAATTGCTTAAATAAAATTTTAAAATTTGCAAAGTAGATCTATCAACAAAGCGGGCCCTTTGCGCCAAATCAAAAAACACGTATCTAAAAATTGAAAAGGGTATAATACAATTATTTTAGGGCACCAAATAAATTCACCCTGGGGTGATTTTATAAAATTGCGTATTAAAATTTTAAAAGTGCAAGCGCCTCAATAAAACAAAGCGAAAGGGCGCCAAAGTAAAAAAAACCACGTTTTCTTTTAATGTTTTCCTTTTTAATACAAGAAATTTTTGGCCCCTTTTTAAATTAAACCCCTGGGGTTTGACTATAAAATTGCGGATTCAAAATTTAAGGGAAAACTGCCTAAAAGAACAAAGCTGTAGTGCCCCAAAAGGGTAAAAAAACCCATTTTCTTTTATTTATTCGTAAAAACAAGATTTTTTGGGCCCCTTTTTCAAATTCACCGGGTGAAAAAAAAAAATTTGCGGGTTTCAGATTTAAGTGCAAGCGCCTCAATAAAACAAAGCTGAAAGTGCCCCAAATTTCAAAAAACACGATTTGTTATGAAATTTTTAAAAATACAAGATTTTTTTTGGCACCTTTCAATTCCCCTTTGGGGTTTATTAAAAATTTTTGGGAAATTAAAAATTTTAAAGGTGCAAGGTGGTTTATATCAACAAAGGGGGAAAGGGGGCAAAATTTAAAAAAATAAAACCACCTATCTGAAATGTAACTAAAAATAAAAGGGGAAATTTTTTGCCCCTTTAACAAAGGGGCCCTAAATTTTACTAAAAAGAAATTTAACCTTTATGGGTTTTTCAGGCTGCCCCAAAAACCAGGAAATATTTAAATAAAACCCTTTTAATAATAAACTATTGGGCAGGGGCAAGTCTACACAAATCTTGGTAACTTTACCCATTTTCCTTTATAGAGCTTGCCCTTTTCCCGTATAATACAAATTTTTTTTGGGCCCCACCTTTCAATTCACCTGTGGGGACTATAAAAATTCCCGGGTTTCAAATGTAAGTGCAAGGTGGATAAACAACAAAGGTGGAATGGGCAAAATTGAAAATGAAAAAACCTATCTAAAAATGTATACTGATAAAAAAGGTTTGGATTTTGGCACCAAACCCAAAAGGGGACCCAGTTACTAGAAAAGAAGTGTATCCTAAAGGTTTAGGTTTCCCCAATATCCATAAAATTTTAATTTTCAAAAAGAAAAACTTTTTAATAAAAAAGCAAATTGCAGTGCAATGTCTACAAAAAGGGTCTTGGTAAACCCTTTAAATCCATTTTCCCTTTTAAAAGAGCTTGTCTGTGTTTTGCCCGCGGGGGGCCCACCCTCCGTTTCCCCCCCCCCCCGTGACATTACAGCGGTCGATGCTCCTTTAAAATTCTCTACCTAACTATATAAAATCTTCCAATCTCTAATCTAACTAAATTGTAAGGATCACAGCTAATAGTAGAGGTTTCTCTGTGAAGAAATATAATAATTTCAATGAGCTGTTTTGAAACAAGCAGAGCGCACGACCTTCTGTTCTGAGATCGCTGAGAGACACTGAGGCTGAACAGGAAACGCTATTCTATGTAAAACGAGGTCATGTGATTTTTCCAGCCAATCGCAACCATACACATCCCAGCCGTGATGTCACACACACATCTCACCCTGCTCAATTCTGTAAGCTGATTAGCTGGCCGCCAAAATGACAGGAAGCGCCGAAAATGGCGCGATCTAAATAGAGGATGCACAGAATTTAACCTAAATTATCGCATGATCTAAAAAATCTGATCACCATAAAAACTGTGCCGATTTCAACTTTGTCGATAATAATCGCTCAACACTATGTAGCACGTATCCAGTTTACTGTTGTGGATGTTAATTCCAGATTCTCCAGCCCTGTTTGGGTGTAAGAATGAAGGTGTTGTTCCTCTCCCATAGACTTTAATGGTCATCGATCATAATCTACCATCGACCATCGAATATCTTGTCGATGATGGTTGACTATCGACCATCGACCGATGTCGATGGCCAACGTAATCGCTCAACACTACCAAGGACTCAATGTGTCCAGGTCTGCTTGCAATTTATGAGTATCTTCCATAGATTGCACTACCCTGCATAGCTTGGTATCATCTGCAAAAATCGAAACCGTGCTATTGATCCCTTCCACTATATCGTTAATAAATACATTAAATAAGAGAAGAACCAATACTGAGCCCTGCGGCACACCACTCAGAGCCGGGAACCACTCAGAGTAAGAGTCATTTACCACCACTCTCTGAGTACGATCCAACAGCCAGTTTTTAATTCAATTACATGCTGTTATCTCTAACCCAATGTATTCTAATTTACCTAACAAACGCTTATGCGGGACAGTGTCAAATGCCTTTGCAATGTCTAAAAATACAATATCCACAGCTGCCCCGCTATCCAGACTTCTACTCATCTCTTCATAAAAACAGATCAGATTGCTCCCTTATGAGCACCTCAAACATTTTTCCCACAACAGATGTTAAACTTACTGGTCTATAATTACCTGGGCAAGACTTGGAGCCTTTTTTGAGGATGGGAACTACATTTGCCTTGTGCCAGTCTCCTGGTACTATACCAGTCACCAGGGAATCTCTAAATATCATGTACAGGGGCACAGAGATAACCGAGTTGAGCTCTTTAAGAACTCTTGGGTGTATACAATCAGGACCTGGAGCCTTGTTCACATTCAGTTTATTTAACTTGGCTTTGACTTTTTCTACACTGAGCCAATTAATTATAGCAGATGATGTATTAACAGTACTGGCACCACCTACATCTGCACTTGGCCCACCCCCATCAACTACTTTCTCATTGATAGTATATACTGAGTCTGAAGAACCTATTTAGTACCTCTGCCTTCTCTTGGTCCCCAGTGACCAGTGATGTATTAACAGTACTGGCACCACCTACATCTGCACTTGGCCCACCCCCATCAACTACTTTCTCATTTATAGTATATACTGAGCTGAAGAACCTATTTAGTACCTCTGCCTTCTCTTGGTCCCCAGTGACCAGTGATGTATTAACAGTACTGGCACCACCTAAATCTGCACTTGGCCCACCCCCATCAACTACTTTCTCATTTATAGTATATACTGAGCTGAAGAACCTATTTAGTACCTCTGCCTTCCTTTGGTCCCCAGTGACCAGCACCCTATCACAGGTTTTTAAGGGTCCTACTTGCTCTGACCTCGGCTTTTTGGCGTTTATATGCTTAAAGAATTTCTTGGGGTTAGTCTTGCTGTCCTTGGCCACCTGCCTTTCATTTTGAATTTTAACTGCTTTTATCACTTTTTTACAGATTTTATTAAGCTCTCTGTAATTTTCAAAGGCTGATGCCGAGCCCTACATGAGTGTGTACATGGCTGTGCATGTGTGTGCATGAGTGTGTACATGGGTGTGTACGTGTCTGCATGTGTGTACAAGAGTGTGCATCTGTGTACATGAGTGTGTTTACATGGGTGTACATGGGTGTGTACGTGTCTGCATGTGTGTACAAGAGTGTGCATCTGTGTATATGAGTGTGTTTACATGGTGTGCATATGTGTACATGAATGTGTTTACATGGGTGTGCATGAGTGTGTACGTGTCTGCATGTGTGTACATGAGTGTGTACGTGTCTCCATGTGAGTATATGAGTGTGCATATGTGTACGAGTACGTTTACATTGGTGTGCATGTGTGTACAGGAGTGTGTACGTGTCTGCATGTGCGTACATGGGTGTGTTTACATGGATGTCTGGCGTATGCAGGATGTGTCCGGAGTGTGATGTGCGTGTGCGGGATGTGTCCGGCGTGTGAGGTGCGTGTACGGGATGTGTCCGGCGTGTGACCTGCGTGTGCGGGATGTCACCGGCATATGTGGAAAGTGTCTGCTGTACACCATTTTTTCCATTATTCTTGACAGAACATGTGATAAGTGTTTGTTTTTTTTTGGTTTTTTTTAATGGACCAGTGAGTGGGGGGAGAGGACTGGGGCATTGAAAGTTACGCCCCTGCTCACAATCATTGAGGGAACAATGAATTCAAAGGTGTCAAAGACCTCAAGCTGAGACATTGGGTGATGCAACAACACAGTGACTAAAGAAACTGAAGAACAATTGAAATAAATAAGACATTTTTAACCCTATGAAGAAGCTGCGACATGACCCAAAGAGGCATCCTAGAAATATTTGTGGGATACATTTGTGAGATGAAATGGTCCAAATTTCTTATCAGTGTTATGCAACTCTTTTTTGCAGCTACAGTCACTGTTCATTGGGGATGATTGCTGCTAAAGGGATCTACATACATGTACAGTAGATCTACAGCTATATTAACCCCTTTTCTATTTTGTTGTTGCTTTTGTATTTACTCACTGCCTTTCAAGAGCCTTAATTTTTGTTTCTGTCTACATAGTCATATAATCAAAAAACATACTTGCAAACTTTTGTGGAGGCTTTGATGATGTTCACTCTTTGGTATAAATAATGTGTTATCTGTACTCTGTAGATTGGTATAATTCCATTACAGGGTTTTCATTATACTTGAGTACTTTAAAAACACAAAAACAAAACAAACACATTCTCTATTTTTAACTTTGTGCCGCAGCGTCATTTTCTGCAACCAATAATTTTTTATGTTTTTCCACCTAAAGACTTGACTGAGGGCTCATTTGTTACGGGCTGTGTACTTAAAATTAGATTCTAGTATTATCTGTCTTAGGATCTTGGATAGGTCCCTATGCAATAATAATGCCATACAGATTAGTCTTTACAACTTCTCATTAACTTAGTTCATTAATTTGATCTCTGATATGAATCTTAATACCTGAATAAAAGTGGATAGAAAGTTGCTGGAGGACATCTGTTTTAATAAGCAACTCAAAACATTCTTTGAATCATCTATTACGCAGAACCTTCCAAACTCAGCTATTATTATGATTAGGGCCTTTACTGACACTCACAGGCTGATTAATAATATTCATGATTCACCAGCAGAACCACTAGCACCCAAAAAAACTTGGAAAGGGAGGTATCTAAAGAATCTTGCTCTCTGAGTTTAGAGGTACAGTCCTGCTCGTTGTTATTGGCACCCATGAAGTTCAAGGACGTAATGTGGAATATCTTCTGATAAAAATGAATCAAATGAAACAGCTTTTTTGTATAGAGCCCTCGTGTTAAACACAAAAGAGCAAATGATAAACAACAATTTAAAACAAAAAACAATGGCTGGGAAAATTAGAAAAACCTACCTTGATGTGATCCTGGTATTGGCACCTTTACATTTAATTAGTATGCAACACATTGTGACTCGCCTGTGGTAGATCACAAATTAGAATCACCTGTGATAAATTGTCCATGCCCATGTGACATGAATTAAGCAATGAATGATGACTTCACATGTTAGGCCCTGTTCCTCTGGCACAGTGGTGAAGTCAAAGGAACTTTCTGTGGACATCAGAGCTGCTATTATTAGCAAACACAAGACTTCTACAGGGTATAAGGCCACCTCGAAAGAACTTGGTATCCCAGTTTCAACAGTGTGCAATGTTAAGAAGTTTGCCAAGCACAGAACCAACAAGACTTCCCTGCACGAGGGGGAAAGTGGAAAATTGACAAGAGATGTCTTTGAAGGTTGGCATGAATGATGGAAACATCCAAAGACCTGAAGAACAACCTGAAACAGTCTGGGGTCATGTTTTCAATAAGTACCATACGCCGAACACTAAGCCAAGCAGCGCTTTATGGGCGAAGGGCCTGTCCACTTTATAATGTTTTCATGTTTTATGTATATAATAGGAAAGCATACTATTTTGTAATATACATCTATTAACCCCCTAAACTTCCATCACAATCTCGCTAAGGGGTAGTACTCGCACAAATAGCAGCGGGACTGACTGTTAATTGCAGCTGAGACCATCTGATAATAGCAGGAAACAAAGCCGGCTCTGTTCCGGGTTGTTAAACTATTTGGTACAGTGTACTGTGGGTGCCGATCAGTTAAAATTAGAAAGTACATCTTGCCCCACAAAATAAAAGCCCCATAGGGTCTATTAATGAAAAAAAAAAAAGTTATGGCTTTTGTCAGGGCCGGGACAAGGCATTTTTGGGTGCCCTAGGCGAGTACACCAATGGCCCCCCCCCCTCGTCCAAAAAAAAACCCCCCCCCCCCCACACAACACACACTAATTCCCCACCCCTGCGCCATTCCTTCACTAATTTTCTGCACATTCCACAAGCTCCCTCCATCTCCCACAGTCACTGCACAATGAAAATCACCCTGACAAATTAGCATTTCAAAATCGCCCCCTCCGAAACAGTGCAATACCCCTAAATAACGACAAAAAAATCCACCGAACATGGAGCAAATCTACCCGACGAAGATTGTCCTAAAAAAAAGCCCTACAAAACCAAGACCCAAAACTATTACTACAAAGGACCAAAAAATCCTGCCCGACCCTACCCAATCAACCCCCCCCTGTGACTATCGCTGACCAGGGTCTGAAAAACATATACCACCGCCAAATGCCAAAAGTGGTAATATATTGTAAGTAGGCTCGCAAAATAAATGTACACGCAGTTACATTTAGTGACCACCGAATTTTTCGACACTCGTTCACTTTCCCTTTTTTCTCCACCTCCCCCCACCTCAGCTGATTTCTCCCGGCCAAGACCGTCCCCCGAGTTTGGACACAAAACTTAGATTCCTCACATTTCCAGTACCCCCTAATTTAGTATATAAGTCCCCTTAGTCAACGGTTAAAAGATATGCCCTCTCATCAGGCCCCGGATATGTATATTGGGCCCCTTAGACAGAGGTATATAAATATAGGGGGACTCAGGGAGGTTAAAAACAGGGGGCCAGGGAAATATTAGCTAGGGGTTTTAGGCAGGGGAAAAGGGGGGTACAGCAGGGGTATGGGGGCTCAGAGGCGTTGGGGGGCCCCAGGCAGGGGTATGGGGCCACAGGGAGCGATAGGCCAAAAGGCAGCGCATGGGGCCAAGGGGGGTTTAAAGGGGGGCCCCAGGGAGGCTATTTGGCCTCAGCAGGCGTATGGGGGCCACAGGGAGGCATATGGGGGGCCACAGGGAGGGGATGGGGGGCCGGGGAGGGGGTAGGGGGCACCACAGGGGTATGGGGGCCACAGGCGGCATATAAGGGGCCACGGGCCGCTGACAGGGGGGTCGGCAGGCGTATGGGGCCACAGCAGGCGTAGGGGCCACAGCAGGCAAGGGGGCCACAGCAGGCTATGGGGCTCAGGCAGGCGTAGGGGCACCAGGGGAGGGGGTAGGGGGCCACAGGCAGGCATAAGGGGCCACAGGCGCCTACAGGGCTCAGGCAGGGAACGGGCCACAGGGAGGCATATAGGGGGCCACAGGCAGCCGTATGGGGGCTCAGGCAGGCGTAGGGGGCCACAGACAGGGAATGGGGGGGCCCGGCAGGCTTTTGGGGGCACCAGGCAGGGATATAGGGGGACCAGGCAGGATTTAGGGGGGCCCAGGCAGTATTATAGGGGGCCGCAGGCAGGGATTTAGGGGCCACAGGGAGAATAAAGGGGCCACAGGCAGGCCATTATATGGGCCCCAGGCAGGCATTAAGGGGGGTGCAGGCGGCATTTGTAGGGGCCCCAGGCAGAAATGGGCCACAGGCGGGATTTTTAAAGGGGCCCCAGGCAGGCATTATGGGGCCCCAGGCAGGAATAAGGGGGCCCAAACGTTATTAGGGGCCACAGGCAGGCATTTAGGGACCGCAGGGAAGCATTAGGGGGCCACAGGGGGGATATAGGGGCCACGCAGGCACTAAAAAAAAACAAAATTTAAACTTACCCCCAAATTCCCCCGGGGCCCCCTCCCTTTTGTCCTCTCAGCCGCGCTCCTCCGGGAGCCCTCGGCGCACGGGCCCGTGACGCCTGGCGCCCAGGGGAAGCAGCGTCGCGATGACACACGCATTTCGATGCTGCCCGGCGACCGCACGGGGCGCGGGGGGTTTCCTCACGCTGTGAGGACCCCCACGCCCCGCTGTGTCGGGCCCCGCAGCTCACCGGGGATCCAGCGACCTCCGGGAGCGGGCCCAAACACTTTTGCGGGAGGGACCTTGCTCTCTGCTCCCAGAGCGGTCACAGAGACAGCCGGCCTTCAGCCCACGGAGCGGGCCCGGAGCCCCGGGGAGGGCGGGGCCCTGACGGCCCCCTTGGGGTAGGGCTGGGTGGCGCCCAGGCGTCGCCTACCTTGGCCTACCCATCGTCCCGGCCCTGGCTGTTGTAAGGCAAGGATGGAAAAAATTAATATGTCAACCAAAAATAAACTCTGCCCTTAGAGGGTTAAACATTCTGCTCCTGTAAGTCTTTTATACCAAAGCAGTAAGCTCCAACCCCCAAAAAAAAAAAAAGGTATAGCCCTATCCAATCCACAGTAATGACCATCCATCGACTAACTGTATGGACTAAACAGTCATGTGACAACAGATCATGTGATCCTTGGATCCAGGTAACAGTAGATTTTTGAGGAGCAGAACGTCTCCAATTATAAACCTCCAGCATGTCTAATCAAGTGACCACCCACAATTTTTTGACCCGGTATCCAGGAACAGAGATTATTGAGGAGCAGAACATCTCCATTATTATCCCTTCCAGCAGTGTCTTACCATTGACCAACACACCGCAGTACCCTGGTACCCGGGAACATAGATTATTGAGAGCAAAACTTCCCAGCTCTTATCATGTCTTTTGGAGAAACCTGCACATTCTTCCCCTTCGCATTTTGTGCTTTGTTTTTTAACAGGTAACTTTGACAATCCCTGAAAAAAGCAGTTTTTATTTTTTATTTTTTTAGCAGTTAACCTTATTAACAATCTGACATCCCTAAGGATATGTTCACATGATGTACTGCAGCACGTACAATATGCGCAGTACATCGTGTGTCTACGGAGCTCGCGCTAATCAGCGCGTACTCCTGCGGCGCAGGAGAGCTGGCAGCCCACCGGCCCCATAGACATACATAGACGCACCACGAATAAGTGACATGTCACTTGTCTCCCTGCGCGTACAATACGATCGTATTGTACGAGCGGGGAGAGGAGGCGACTGCTTTTGGGAGTCGCGGCGTGGGACGGCCACATTGACATGCATTACTTGCGGCGCATATTCTCCGCAAGTAATTGACATGTCACTTATCTCCCCGCACATACAATATGATCAAATTGTGCGAGCGGGGAGAGGCGTAATCCATAGTTCTCTATGAGCATCTCGCCCGTATTAGAGCGCAAATATGCGGCGAAATGTGTGCCAAAATTACGCCGTGTGAACATTCCAAAAGAGAGGCAACAATTTTACAAGTAACTACACACAGTGAAGAAGTTGTTGGAATAACCATAATAATAATTATTAGTATTCAATCCTTATTCCCATGCAGTTACCCCATAGATGGCATGTTACTCTGATGCTAACGTAATGCCAGGAGGTCACATGACATGTGTGTGGTGGGTCACATGACTATACAGTCCATACAGTTACTTCATGGGAGTCATTTCTATGGACAGCAAGGTGGGCTGTACCATTTTTTGTTTTCTAGCTATGAACTTGTAACATAGGTATATAGAGATACAAGAGGAGAATTTTTAATACATGTTTATTAAAAAAGTGTATGATTTCCTGTAATGAACTTTATAAATAAAACAATATAAAGAGGACAACCCCTTTAAACTGGTTCATACATGTCTCTTAAATCAATTATAGGCGATTCCTAATTTGCAATTGAGATGTTTTTAAAGCGATTGTACAGCAAAAAGAAAAATCAAATATCTTGCCTTGACCTTCACTCATCCGGCTGTGATGGTTTTTGTGCTACTTTGTGTTTTTCTTGTGTTGTACACAGCCTGTATTTTCTGAACAACAGGATATCCTATTTAATAGATGTTTCTCTTTGTACTGTAAACATCATGCCGCAGGATCCTGTGCTTTGCTTTGTATATCTCTTCAGCCCTAGTTTCAGGGCAAAACCCTGTTTCCTCCTTCATGTTGAATGCTGTAGGAGCCATGGTCAAAGGGGTGTGGCTTCAAAGGCTGCCCTGAAAAAGCCAAACACTTTTGGTCAACTGATATCCTGGGCTTAACATGGAACTCTTTACTGTGTGCCAAGACCATAGAACTACTTAGCTTCCTGTCATCAAACAGCTGTGCAACGAAAGTGCATCATAAAAGTGCTGAATTTTGAGAGATTTTTTTAGAACATAACTTTCTTGCACTGGACAACCCCTATAACTCCTAGATTAGCAAAATCATATCTTGTATTTTCTGACCAGTTTTGCTGACAATCTAATGTCGAAGATAATCATGTTCTTCTGTAAAGGCATGGGCGTAACTATAGCCATAGTAGCCCTTCTGCTGCTATGGGGCCCAGAGGTTGAGGGGGTCCAATAAGGTACAAGAACATGGTTCCTTTTTGTAGGAAAGGGTCCCACTTTTGTTGTGGGACCCTATGAATTAAAGTTATGTCCCTGTCTGGAGATAATGATCTGACAAATAGAACTTCTAGCATACCAAACCCAAGTTACACCTTACAGGTTCAGAAACATTATTAACAGGGTTATCACAGCCGACCGGTCAAAAGTTGTGGCTAACTAAAAGACTAACATTTTCCCAAGAATAGATTGGGTGGTTTAAAAAATAAATTGAATTACTTCTATGAAACCAGTATGGACAAGAATGGGTTCCACCAAATCAGAGAGTTGGCTTGCTGGATGAAGGGTTCTACTGCTTAACAGTTACTATACCTGAGTATCCCTGTTTTTCCTTACTATTTTTTCTTTTCTTTTCCCTCTGCGTTTCTTTTTTTCTAACCTTAATGCTAGATGGCTCATAGCTTTTCCGGTCATTATATTCTGTATATGTTTGTCTTTCTATCATAAAGGCAATAAAAAGGAAATAAAAATGTAATATAACAATATTAAAAATAAACTATACAAAACTGAACTTTGCCCTGCGTAGCCTCCACCAGACCTGACATGAACATTTCTGTAACATGGGAACTTCCTCATCATTTACTTAGAGGAACTGCTTGGCAGTGAAATTGCAGTTTGACAAGAACAGTATCCATCCTGGTTATGGTGTTTATATTGAGCTAAACTATGTTCTGCATGTTTGCATAAGTGGAAGCAAAAGGCCTTGGTCAAGGTTTAGTTCAAATAAACCTGAGGAAAAAGGATGTGTTAAACATGTGTCAGGCTGGTTCCTCTGTTCTATAAAAGGAGAAGGCAAATCATCACGTCAGTGTACATAGACATCAAGGAGACAGGTCTTCACTCATAATGATATTCACAGAGGAAAGTCCTTCTTCATTATAGCCAAACTTTTACCCCAACTATATTGATAATGTACAAGATGATGCCTCATTAGGACAAGTTCCATTTTATTCAGATACAATGGCCTTATTTATGAAAACTGTCTAGAAGTAAGACTTTCTTTATTGCCCTTAGCAACCAATCAGAGCTCAGCTTTGATTTTTCCACAGCACTATATGAAATGAAAGCTGAGCTTTGATTGTTTGCTATGGGCAACAAAGACAGTCTTACTGCTGGATAGTTTTCTTATATAAAGCCCAATGTCAGTGCTTTGCAAAAGTACAAGTCGTGGTTACAAGTCACTCCTGTAGAAGCCACGACCCACAGCCTAACAGGAAGTGCATGTCTGAAGCTGGCTGTGGCTCTGTGAAACAGCTTTATAATGTTTTTATGTATGTAATAGGAAATAATACTAGTCTGTAATATACATGTATCAACCCCTTAACAACATTTGACATAAACTTCCATCATAATGTCACTAAGGGTCTATGTAGCTCCACAGTCCTGCTACATTGGCAGCGGGTGTCGGCTTATAATTGCAGCTGAGACCCACCGGTAGCAGCAGGAAAAAAGCTGGCTCAGTTCCATGCTGTTTAACCCTTTAGATGCCGTAGGTTCCGATAAGTTAACATGGCAGGTGGTAGCCTTATGAAGGCTTTGATCATGACCATGTTTCCCATTTTACTACTCCTTGCCCCAAACAGTGCTCTGAAAAAATGAAAGGGGAGCTTTGATTGGTTGCTATGGCCAACAAAGAAAGTGTTACACCTAGACAGTTTTCATACTTGTGACTCAAATATATTTATTTTGTTAGTATACAGTATATGTTACACTGTACATACACTGTAGACTGTAACGGCTGGAGTAGTGGATCCTCTGGACCACCGCAGGCGATGGTAACGGCCGCGCCAGGGAGCGGGGTCTAAGTAGGTCCCGGTTTTCAGCAGAGCCCGCCGCAAAGCGGGATGGACTTGTTGCGGCGGGAGCCCTACCAGGTTGCTACCCCTAGCACGACTAGCTTGCGGTGGCAGCCAAGGTGCAGCGAGGTACCAAATCGTAACACCAAACTCGCAGTCGTGGACAGGCAAACAGGTCAGGGCAGGCGGCAAGGTTTGTGGTCAAGAGACGTGGCGAAGGGTCAGCAACGTAGAAGACACTAGGATGCACACCGGAAACATTTTCTCTAAAGGCTAGGGCACAATAGATCCGGCGAGGAAGTGCCGGAGGTGGTACCAATATATAGGACCAGCGGCCAGCAATTAACCAACTACTGGCGCACTGGCCCTTTAAATCTGGAAGAGCTGCCACACGCGCGCCCTAGGGGATGGGAACGCGCGCAGCAGCCGGCAGAGAGACGCGCGGGGACGGGAGCGTGGCTGGGTAAGTGCTGGCTCCCATGGAAGCGAGTGCATCCGCGGCCCGATATGCGGACCGCGGCGCCACTCGTCCCTGGTGCGGGGGGCACCGAGGGTACACGGGTGCGCCTGCAGCCAACCCTGCAGGCTGCGGGACCACCTGTGACATAGACTAGTTCACAGAAGTGTATAGACCGTGTAGTGTTGCATCCCTACTAGGTCCTAATGTCCTAGTCATGGTGCAAGTGTCTTGACCCAAACTTTTGGTGTCACTAAGACACTCTGGTGTAATATGGCTACCAAAATGCACACATTATACACCCTTCTGAAGTGTCAATAACAAAAGTAATTATTTAAAAATACATATATTTCCCAACTATAGCTTGCATAAATAAATACTAACAATAAATTAAGGTGCAAATTTTTTTTTATTAACTCCTTAACGACCGCACCCCGTCTTTTGGCGTCAGCCGGTGCGGGTCGTTCGTCTGCAGTGACGTCTTTGGGCGTCGCTGCAGACATCGGAGTTTGCGGCGCCCGGCGCCACAATTGTGCTAGGATCGGGGCTGTACTACACAGCCCCGATCCCAGAGCATCCCCTGCGAGCACCGGGTAATGGAGGAAACCTCCGCAACCCGGTGCTTTAACCTTTGATTGCGGCGGTGCGTTACCGCAGCGCAATCAAAGGGTTTCCCTGCTCTGTCGGGTGATCGGAACACCCGGGGACCCGTCAGAGCCAGGGGAATGGCTGCACAGTCTGCTCTGGGGACCTAGAGTGGCCCCAGAGCTGTCTGTGTACTAAGCCAGTGACCAGGACGCACTGTGCGCTGTCCAGATCACTGCCTGTGTCAGACTGACACAGATTAGAATGTATTAGCATAAATGAATATGCTAATACATTACTAAGTGTAAAAAAAAAAATTTTTAAAATGTAAAACAGTTCTTCCTTCATGGGAGTAAAAAAAAATGTAAAAAAGCATAAAAAGTGTAAAAAAAAAGAATACAAAAATAAATAATAAAATAAAAATAAATATTTAATAAAAAATAATTGTGCATAAATTACCCACACAAAAAAACCTACACATATCAGGTATCCACTCGACCATAATAACATTTAGAATTAATCTAACAAATCAAGTGTGAAATGTGAAAAAAAAAAAAAAATCTGCAATAATTTATAATTGAACTTAAACTATTCCCCTAAAAAGTACAACTTGTCTCGAATAAAAGGAGGCCTCACACAACTGCGTCATTGAAAAAATAAAAAAGTTACAACTGTTGAAACGCAAGGAGGCAAAAACTAAAAAAATGTTCTGGTCATTAACTACTTTTCAGGTGTCCGGCTTAAGGGGTTAATTACTTTTCAACTCTACCACCATGCAGTGTTTTTTTTAAGGGGAAACAGGCCATAGGAAATGAAAATCCCTAGGCTAGTTTGTCCAGGAAGGCTCTATGGCCATATGTATATAGTGGATATGTAGGTCCAGGTGAAAAGTCCACATAGGGGTGTTGTTGACCAGACAGCACTACAACATCTCCCACCTCCTTACTTATCATTCTTCCCACTACTTACTCTCCTGCGTGATAGTATGCAATGGTGTTTCTCATTTTCTAGAAAATGTGCAGGTCACTGATCAGAACTATGCTCCTAACACTGGATGTTCAAAATGGTGCCTGGATGAGAAAATCTATGTCAAATCTGTGTGTTCACTTTAAAAAACATACCTAAAATCCACACGTGAATGCATAGATTTTAGATGCAGATTTGTCTTGAAATTCCATGTCTGATTTTACGGCCTCATAATACTCTATGTTAACATACTCTAACACTGTGTAGGTATTTAAAGGGGTTAGATTAGGGTATATCTGTCAGGATCAGTGCAAAATGTAGCATCCAGCATATCCTTTTCTTTGTTTTCTTTGTGTGCTGTTTTTTTTGCGTAAATTACTAATATTGAGAGATACTCAGCAACATTATACAAGTAAGTAAACACACAGTCAAGAAGTTATTTCAATAAGGGTCCATACACACGTCACATTTGACAAGAATTTCGACACGGGTTCCATATGGAAATCTATGTCAAATCTGTTAACAATCCATAAGCTTATTCAAATCCAAATCCAACCTGTAACCTTGACCCACTGTCAACCTACCTCATCCCAGACCTCAGCGCTGTTATCCTCCCAGCCCTCACCCACCTATTCAATCTATCATTAACCTCTGTCATCGTCCCCTCCTCCATTAAACACGCTAACATCACACCCCTCCTAAAGAACTCATCTATCAACCCCTCATCACTGTCCAACTATCACCCAGCTCCCTGCTTCCCTTTTGCAACCAAACTCCTTGAGCAGAAAGACTAACTTCAACAGTCCTCTCACCTCACCTCCCACACTCGCCTTGACCCACTCCATTCTGGCTTCTGAACCCACCACTCTACCGAAACCCCCCTAACCAAAGTCACCAATGACCTAGTAACTGCTAAAGCCTCACGCCACTACTCTGTGCTTCTCCACTTAGACCCGTCCTCTGCCTTTGACACTGTCGACCATTCCCTCCTGTTACAAATCCTCTCCTCCCTCGGAATCACGGACTTCTCCTGGATCTCCTCATACCTCTCTGATCGGACGTTCAGTGTCTATCACTCCTGCACCACCTCCTCCTCCCGCCCGCTCTCTGTTGATGTCCCCCAGAGGTCAGTCCTAGGCCCGCTACTCTTTTCTATCTACACTCTCGGCCTGGGTCAACTCATAGCTTCACACAGCTTTCAATACCACCTGTATGCGGACGACACCCAACATTACATCTCCGATCCTGATATTAACTCTCTTCTCTCCCGGATCCAAGACTGTCTGTCATCCATATCCTCATTCTTCTCCTCCCGCCTCCTAAAACTAACTGTGGAGAAAACCGAATTCATCATATTTCCACCATCCCACTCTATCTCTCCACCTGATCTCTCTATCACTATCAACAGCTCTACACTATCACCGGTCCTGTAAGTCCGCTGCCTTGGGATAACCTTTGACTCCTCTCTGTCTGTCAAACCACACATCCAAAAACTTATCTCTGCCTGCCGCCTCCACCTGAAAAATATCTCACATATCCGCCGATTCCTCAACTATGACACTACAAAAACGCTAGTTCATGCTCTTGTCATCTCTCGCCTAGACTACTGCAACACCCTTCACTGTGTCCTCCCATCTAGCACTCTTGTTCCCCATCAAACCATCCCCATCTCTGCTGCCTGTCTCATCCACCTCTCTCCTCGCTATTCCTCCGCCTCTCCCCTTCACTGGCTACTAGTGATGACGGCAATAATCGTCATCGTGTCGATAGTAGATTGTTGTAATCTTCAGGCCGGTATCCGATTACCGATGACGATAATCGCCGATAACCATTAAAGTCTAAGGGAGGGGAACACCAGCTTAATTTTTATACCCAAACAGGTGAGGTGAAGCTGGAATTAACATCCACAACAGTAAACTGGATACAGAAAAAAATTCACAGGCTAAAATAATTAATTCCTTTCAATGGCTTACTGAAAACATGAGGACGGCGTAGCCACAGCAGGTTCAGCGGTAGCAGCTGTTATGGTGCCCCTTTGACACAAAACAAGACACCTGTATTGGAAATGGCACATGGTAACTGGCAGGAGACCCCTATCACTTTTTGCACCAGGGACAAACAACTTGTCATATATGTGGTGGCAGCAAGAACGTCCCAACGGGGAACGTGGAGGTTCAGCTGGCAGGGCCCTAGTTACAGTGGGTGCGGTGAGAGCCAGTACTGCCGTTAGTCATCTATTAACCGTTTCATGGCCACATGCAGCTAAATAAAATGGGGCACCCACCCATTACTACTTCCAATTTTTAACATATCACCGGGAACCTTTTTGATTCCGGCTCTTGACAGGAATACTGCCCTATTGCCACCCCAGCCATCCATTTTAAAGTAGCCTGACCCCAAAATCACCAAAAAATGCCCTTTTGGACCCTCAGAATAAAAATTCGCCATAGGAAATTGACTATTTTAAAAAACTATTTTTCCAATCTTGCCTCTGCTGCTGCTGGTGGTGCTGCTGCTGCTGCTACGGCTACTTGCCATTCTACTGCTGGCATTTTGCTGACGTTGTTCCACCGTGACATTAGAAGGTGAAGAAGACTCAACAGATGTCTCTAGTTGGTTAACGAGCCATGTCTCAAATTCCTGCATTCTACTGTCAATTTGTGTGGGTGGAAGGAAATTGCTCACCTTTGATTTGGAACGTGGATCAAGGAGGGCTGGACACCCAGTAACCACTGTTCATTTTGATGGCCTTGAAGCGTGGGAAATAAGCTTCTTTCAATAACACCTTTACTATTGGTTTCTTTTACAGTGGCATGACCCCAAAACCAGCAAAGATGCCCTTCATGGACCCTAAGAATAAAAGGTGCCAGAAGAAACAAGTATTTGAACCACTATTTTAGTAAACAGGACATTGACTATCCCTGTCTTTTACAGTGGCATGACCCCAAAACCCACACAGATGAACTTAAGGACCCTCAGAATAAAAAGTGCTGGAAGAAAATAGTATTTAAACCACTATTTTAGTGAACAGGACATTGACTATCCCTGTCCTTTAACGCGGCATGACCCCATAACCCACACAGATGAACTTAAGGACTCTCAGAATAAAAAGTGCCTGAAGAAAGTAGTATTTAAACCACTATTTTAGTGAACTGGATCTTGACTATCCCTGTCCTGTAATGCAGCATGACCCAAAAATCTGCATGACCCACAGATAAAAAAGTTCCAGAAGAAAGTAGTCTTTGAACCACTATTTTAGTTGAACTGGACATTGATTATCCCTATCCTGTACTGCAGCATAACCCAAAAACCTGCATGACCCACAGATTACCAAGTGCCGGAAGACAGTATTATTGGAACCAGTATTTAATTGAACTGGATATTGACTATCCCGGTCCTGTACCGCAGCATGACCCCAAAACCCACACAGGTGCCCTTATGGAGCGTCAGCATAAAAATTCGCAATAAGAAATAAACTATTTAAAAAAAACTAGTTTTCCAATGCTGCTCTTGCTACAGCTACTTGCCATTCTACTGCTGTCACATTGGTGACGTTTTTCCACCATGACATTAGAATGTGAAGCAGACGAAACAGATGTCCCCAGTTGGTCAATGAGGCCTCTGTGAAAATCCTGCATTCTACTGTCAAGTGGGTTGAAGGAAATTACTGATCAAGGAGGGTGAGGCTGTGAAAGTGGATCACGGAGGGTCAGCTGGCAGGGCCGGACTTACAGTGGGTGCACTGAGAGCCAGGGCTGCCGTCAGTCATCTATTAACACGCAGGTTCAGCTAGCTGGGCTTTACTTACAGTGGGTGCGGTGAAAGCCAGGGCTACTGTCAGTCATCGATTAACATGGCAAAATGTCCTTATGACACAGCAGCGCTGACAGTCAGGGCAAAGCAGAGTGCGCATGGCGAAAGTGTAAGCTAAGACCTCGATCCTTCCTCAGAAGACAGTCAAGACCTGGGTAGCACTTGAGAAATGTCTGCCTCTATGAGAGCGCTTGCCCCTCCGTATGAGTGCGGACCAATTGAGCTTCACTTGGAAACACTGGTGGTTGATGTTCCTGTTCCACCCAGGTGCCCTTTTTCTTGGCTTTCTTTTTCACATTTTACTTGACGTGCTGGAGGAAATTGTCTCTGTTCTTGGGGTGGCGAATGTGCACCATATGCACATTGATTCTTGCACAAGGGTTGTACCATGTATCTGCTTGTTCACAATTATACCAATAGCATGCTGTTTCACATTGTAGATCCTGGCAGTATTGCCATGAATGATAGCATTTAGGTGGCATGCCTTTTTCTATGGTGCCAGGGGCGTAACTACCGGGGTAGCAGACGTAGCAGCTGCCCCAGGGCTCGGGCCCCTTAAGGGCCCGAGCCCTGGGGCAGCTGCTACGTCTGCTACCCCGGTAATGCCGCTCCTGTGTCCACCGGCAGTGAACATAACAGCTCACTGCGGTGGGCGCAGAGCTGAGGAGCCCTCCGGCCCGAGGGTTCAAGGCAGCGCTGCCCGTGGTGCTCTGCTCTGTTAGCAGGCACCGGCCCTCAGTGCTGGCGTGGGCAGTGTGATGACGTCACATCATCACGCTGCCTGAGCTGAGCAAAGAGGCTGGAGTGTGGTGCATCGGAGGAGTGTGGAGAGAGGTAACCTATTTCTTATTTTACCTGCCTGTATACCTCCTAAGCCTGCCTATAAACCCCATAAGCCTGCCTGTATATCTCTTAAGCCTGCCTATCTACCCCCTAAGCCTGCTTGTATACCTCCTAAGCCTGCCTATATACCCCCTAAGCCTGCCTGTATATCTCTTAAGCCTGCCTATATACCCCCTCCTAAGCCTGCCTATATACCTCCTAAGCCTGCCTATATAACCCCTAAGCCTGCCTATGTACCCCCCCAAGCCTGCCTTTATACCCCCCAAGCCTGCCTATATACCCCCAAAGCCTGCATATTTACCTGCCTAATCCTGCCTGTATACCCCCCAAGCCTGCCTATACAGCCCCCCAAGCCTGCCTATATACGCCCAAGACTGCCTATATAAAGCCCCCTAAGCCTGCCTGTATACCCCCTAAGCCTGCCTAAACACCCCCTAAGCCTTCCTATATACCCCCATAAGCCTGGAGATATTGCCTCCCAATAATGACTGCCTATATAGCCTCTCCATAAAGCTTGCCTATATAGCCCCTATAGCTCCCCTAGAGCTTGCCTGCCTGTATACCCCCCCTGAAGCTTACCCGTCTACTTATATCGGGCCCCTATAGCTACCTAAACCCTGCCTGCCTACCTCTATGGACCCTATAGCTACCTAAACCCTGCCTGCTTATATGGGGACTCTTTTGCCAACCTAAACCTGGCCTATCTAAACCCTGCCTGCCTAAATGGACCCTATATAGCCAGGGGGGCAGGAAGGGAGGTGCTGGAAAAGTCAGGATTCTAAGATATGTGTGTCTAAATCTCCAGGGACAAGTGGTCGGGAGATGTCATGATGGCGGTCTGGATGGATGCAGAGCACAAGGGAAAGTCAACGACTCGTCAGAGAAACGTCACCTGTGAGTCACAAAATGTAACTACACAGTAATCACTTATCTGCAGAGTCTGTGTACACTGATATCTACCACTATATGGTGGTTATATACAGTCTGCAGAGCCTGTGTACACTAGTATATACCACTATATGGTCACTATATGGTGGTACTATTGGTCCCTATTTGGAGCCCCCTATAGCTTGTTTACCTACCTGTCTACCTATCTGGGCCCCACCTATAGCCTAGCTACCTGGGGTCCACCTACTGCATACCTACCTACCTGGGGCCTAAATACTGCCTACCTAGTGCCAATCTACCTACCTGTAGCCTACCTACCTGAGACCTGCCTAACTACTGCCTACCTATCTAGCATTTACCTACCTACCTCTGGCCTATTTACAGCCTACCTAACTCAAGCCTACTAACCTACCTATCTAGGGTCTACCAACCAATCTAATGGGGGTCTACCTGCTTATATGATTCGGAGGAGTACAGGCCATAGCTGTAACACAAACTCCGGAGGGGGGAACCCTCTGTTCCACCCCTCCCCTCTAGGAGAATGTACCCACTCTCCCACCGATGGGAAGTTTGTACAGAGGAGGGGGGCAGTGAGGAAGGTGCTGGAAAAGTGAGGATTCTAAAATATGGGTATCAAAATCTGCAGGGACAAGTGGCAACTAGGAGAATTCATCATGGCGGTGTAGACCAGATGCAGAACAAAAGGGAAAGTCAATGACAACAGTAGAGAAACGTCACCTGTGAGTCACAAGATGTAACTGTACTGTAATCACTTATATGTCTGCAGAGTCTGTTTACAGCTGTCTACCACTATATGGTCACTGAATGGAGGTAATATACAGTCTGTAGGGCACCTGTGTACACTGGTATTTACCACTATATGGTCACTGTAATATTGATCTTTATTCAGTAATAGTGTAGGGATATTATTCAGTCACTATGTGGTGGTAATTTGTGGTCATGTTCTGGTGGTATAATCAGGTCCATATGTAGTAGCGTTATTGGTAATGTTGGTCTTGTTATAGTGGGATTTGTTTGGTAGCAGTATGATGGTGATATCTATGGTGAGGTAATCACTCCTTGTATTATGTAGTAACTGCATGACTTAAGAGGTCCCGGTAAATGTTCGTGGTCGGGGAGGGGAGAAGGCCCCATCCAAAAGTTTGCTATGGGGCCCAGGCTTCTCTAGTTACGCCCCTGATCAGCACTCATGTACCACTGCCACGTCTGCTGAGGGAGGATGGATGGTTAGGAGCAGTACCAGCTCCATCAGCAGCAACCTGAGTCTGGAGTTGTTGATGAGCAGCTTTCTTCAACTCCTAGTGATTTAGGTACCCACCAGCAGCAGCACCTTGAGCAGCAGCACCTGCCTCAGCTACTATTCTGATGCTGCCACCCGCCTGATTCCACACATCTGCTGCCAGCTGCTTCTTCTACCACCCACCATCTTTACCAGGGACTGGTATTGAAAACCACCTCCAAACTCTTCACTGGGCCATTATGTAGCCTTCTGATGCTGCTGCCACCCCACCACTCAGATCTCATCATGCTGCTGCCAACTGAGCACTCTCTCAGTCGAAAACTCTGTGGTTTTCTAATGCTGTTTCCACCCTCCACCACCCTATGACATTGCCACTATGTTTGGTTTACCCCTTCTTTTAATCTGTCACAAGGAATAAAAAGGACAAAACACAACCGATTGTGTTTTTGGAGAAGCTGTAAGACTAGTGTGACATGGTCCTTTGTTTGCATCAGGATTGTCAGATGAGTAGGAAGCCAAAAGCAGGAGTTGATACAAAACACAGAATACATGCAAATATTTCACTGAAGGATCAAACGAATGGCAAAATGATTGACGTCAATGCAAAATTACCGATGACACCCTCTAAACTCTTTTGGAAGGGGGACTCTACATGTATCAGCATTTAGCAGAATCACCACAATAAATAAAAAAATAAACTGTTTGCCACAAATAGCAATATCCCAAGAGACTGATTTGAGATGTATGTAGGGTAGAAATACAAAAATACTGAATTTGACACAGAATTCGCCACAAAAAGTGAATAAATTAACTCTTGGCCACATATTAAAATACCCCCACCGGTCTGAAGTTGATGGATTTCAGGCATATTTGGGGCAAATAAATATGCACACCCTGTATTTCACTCCAAATTAACCCACAAAACAAGAGGAGAAATTAATCGTTGGATATACAATAGCCTACAGAAAAAAAACAGATGAAATTGAGTTATATTTGGGGCAAATAAATATGCACACCCTGTATTTCACTCCAAATTAACCCACAATCAACAGGCTAAATTAACCCTTTGTTATAAAATAGCCTACAGAAAAAAACAGGTGAAATTGAGGCGTATATGGGGCAGAAAAACACCCACCCTGGACTTTAGGGAGAATACACCACAAACTAAAACAAAATGATAACGCTGGTAGCAATTAAATGTGTACAACTGAACCACTTGTGAAACTCTTTGGCCCCAGTCGCTGATAAAAGCAGTTTGTTTTATAATGTTTTATATAGAGCAGCAGATACAGAACACTGGTTGAGGTAGAGGTGTGCAACTGACACAGACTTCTGGTGGTTTCCCTCCGAGTCGCTGATAAAAGCAGTTTGTTTTATAATGACTTCTATAGAGCAGCAGCAAGATGCTTATGCCAGGACAGACTGTGAGAAGTGTGAGAATTTTAGATGGCGCCCGTATTTATAGGGCTGTGACGTCACAGAAGCCGCCGGTCTCTGATTGGCTTGATGTCTGCACATGTCATTTAGGGTGTTACTTTCTTCCTCCCAGAGGTCTCTGCCCCATGTCACACCATGCGCTTGCGGCCATTTTACCAATAAAAAAGGACGCGAATCACCATACACTTCGGCTTCAGGCAGAACTGAAGTTTTCCTGAAATTCTAAACGAATTCCACTTTGTTAGAATCGATTCGCCCATCTCTAGTGGTCATGTTTGGGTGGTATTATCTGGTCCTTATGTAGTAGTATTATTGATAATGTTGATTATAGTGGGATTTGTTTGGCAACAGTAAAATTGCAATATGTATGGCAAAATATTTGCTCCTTGTATCAGGAGTCGGTTTCAACTCATATCGACTCTGTGGATATTTGTTCTGAACTGTATTTGGTTTTCATTTAGTCAGCTAACTGCAAAGAGTTTGTCCCCCACATCTTTTTCTACTGTGTTATTTCCGCTCATTGCTGACCTTCCTCTTTTTCGTTTACCTTCTACTTTGCCAGGCATAACATCTTTTTCTAACAAGCTTCCCCTTCGTGGATGTGTCCAAAGTATGAGAACTGTAGTCTTGTTATCTGGGCCTTCAAAGAAATTCCCAGGTTACTGGCTGACCTTCATAACCATACGACATTGTTGAAAATACCATAGTTCCTAAAAGTTGGATTTTTGCAATTAAGGACAAATGTCTGCATTTGAAGATTATGTCCAAGTCATTCATGGCTGTTCTTCTCAGAGCAATTTGTAGTCGCATCTCCTGGCTACTTGTCTTTTTGATATGAATTGTTGATCCAAGTAAAATGAAGCTGTCTAGCACACATTTTTTTTACTCCACTGGGCATGAAATACGACATTATTTATTTAGAGATATGTATTTAGAGGTACTTATTTAGAGATACCATGATACATAGATGAGCCCGTTCAAAGAGGTAAAATATCAGTGCTGATCTTTATTATACAGTGCTGAGTTAAAGTATCTATACACTGTGGTGTATCTTTGCCATACAAAATGCAGTGCTTTATCAAGATTTCACAGAAATTGCAGCAATTACTTGAGACATGGTATGATGGCATGGTAGGAATATGTTCTGAATATAACATAAGCATTAAACACAGCATTTGCTCTTGCTACCAATATGGCTTCTGCACAGAATATATATAGAATAAGTGACATAATTAGCTATGGTGCAAATTCAATTAAGTATAAGAGATCACACCAAGTGAACAAGGTCTTAAACTGAAAGAATTAGGTGTGGCATGTTACACTGACATATCAGGATGCTATTAAACTATTGACATATGAATCGGTATGTAATGTTGAATCATCTGTACACACCAGCAATTCACTGACACCATCAGTGTTGGGTAATCATAAGCGTGTTAGAGCTCATTTTCTAGATGAGGATATTCACTGGCATAAAGTGCTTAAAGGGGTTGTCTCGCTACAAATAATAGCTTTCAAATTGTAGGGAACACAAAATAAAGACATTTTCCAAATATATTGCTTTGTTCCTCTGTTTACCCTAAGGAGATACAAGTGAATTTATGACCTCCCTGGCTATTTCAGTACCTTCAGTAACTGACCTGTAAACAATTCTCCCCCTGCTGTTTGTTCAATGAGATAATAGTGAGTGATGTCATCACACAGGTCACAGCAGTGTCCTGTGCTGCTCAGCAGTAAAAAGCTTGATTTATGTAAAATAAACAGAACTGTAATTAGGGCTTTTGTTTTGGGGATCAGATAAGAAGTCCTGTTAGTAGTTAATCTGATCTAATTAGCATCTGAAAGCACAGCACTGAGCTGTACAAGCATGGAGCTTATGCAAATGAGTCAGTCTGAACCAGGAAGTGACAGAGTATTTCATTCATGCATTCTCTGAAACTCTGAAGGGAGACAACTCCTTTAAGGCAAGATCAGCATGAAATATAAGTATAGTCATTAATATATACCGTTGGAAGTGGATTCTGCCATATTACAAATATGACACCATAATTAGCACTATTAAATTCCTACCAATATTTAATTAATTTCAAATTACATTTGTAGCATCACAAAAGAAACTTCTCATATACATACTGTGATGTTTCAGTGAGTAACTGCAAACACATGACCACAACAATTCACACTTTTCAATTGTTTCTAATCATCATAATTATAAATGCTAACATAGTTATAGCTTCAAGGTACTTACATGTTAATAATGCTTACTATGAAACTATTCATCTTTTCACAACAAATAACTTTTTAAATATGTGCATATATACTTAAAAGCAATCATGCACAAAATACATCCTACTATTTTATAATGTATTCCCGCTTAGCTTGGTTTATTAATGTAGTATGACGTATACCTTGGTGACTATATACAGCACTTATTTATGTGGGTATCTAACATGACAAAGATGAAAGGTGAAAATGGGTCTGGTTAAACAGATCATATCTATTTTTGGTGTTATGGCCTTTTAAGTGTGACACCCATTTTGAAGTAGATCTTGCAGTACCTGTAGTACCTGCCTGATTAATTTTGTACTAAGATTATGTTTACATGTCCTTTTCACCTATGCTTGTGTCTTGGGTGTGTGCAAAAATCTTGTAGACCCTTTCCTTCCTTGTCCTTCACATAATAGGTCATTGTTTGTAGTGCCTTTGTATATCAAATAGGTACTCAAAGCTCAAGGATTTTGTAGGGAAAGAGAAGAGGTTGGAGTCCCAAGTGGTCATCCTGCATAAGTAGGCTCTGCCTGGATAGGTGCCACGTTTCACCGGGTACAGCAGGCACTGACACATTAAACTCCTTGTATTGTGGATCTTCTAGGGCTAGGTCACCAAGAGCGTAAATGGTATAGGTATGGAGACCATGCCAGGGAGCAGAGGCGAAGTGGGCCCGGGTCTTCACTGGAGCCCGCTGCAAGGCTGGACGGACTTGGCTGATGGCACCCCCAGGTCACTACCCTTAAAGTGGATACTCGCCGTCACAGCTGAAGTGCAGGACAAAGGACACCAGGTACAGGCAAATGACAGAGTCCCAGGCTGGTAACAGACTGGTACAATGGCAAGATTTAGCAGAAATAAAGATATAGGAACATAGGTAACTGGAACAGCAGTCAGGACACTACAGGGTTAAACATTAGGCTGGAAATTGGATCCTAGCAAGTAGCTGACTGGCATGACGGCAGATAGTGGCAGAATCGGGAACACAAGTATCAGGCTGACAGGACGACAGATAACAGCAGGGTTAAACAGGTATCAGGCTAACAGGACAACAGGAAACAGCAGGGCTAAACATATGCAGGAAAAGACAGGCATAACGACAGGTAACAACAGGAACACAGAGGTCAGTAGCGCAGATGGACATTAATGAACTGACATTGGAGCAGTGACAGGAAGTTCCTTAAATCACTGTAGGTCATTGGACAGGTAATTGGGACACTGTCCCTTTAAATCATACCAGTGAGCACGCATGCACGCACCCTAGAGAGCGTGTGCTGACACAGACAGGAAAGCGAGCAGGAGCGAGGACAAATGAGTACACAGACGGAAAGGACACAAGAGGAACCGGGAACGAAACAGAAACACAGCAGGGACACGGCCATGGCCGTGGCTGAGAACAGGGACGGCGGTATGGATCGTGACAATAGACCTAGACCAGGGCTAGACCTAAGGCCATATGATTGTTGTGTGTCTCCATGTAATTTGTAATAGTTTATTAAAAGTTATGTTTTCAAGCTATCTATTTATAGGTAGATAAATTCTGGTTCAAGTTTCAGCAAGGTACCACAGAAATGTCAGGAATGAGGCCTTTACTTGTTGCCAGCAAATTAAAATGTAGTAATATAATAAGCAGCTAGCAAAGAATGGATGCTAGCATTTGTTAGAGTAAATATAGCCAAGCTTTCTATGCCTGAACTGACTCCATTTTGTCTTTATTTCTTTGTTCTTTGTCTCTTTCCCAGTTTATCCTAAAGATGTTTTCATACTGAAACTTAGCCATGAATTGCTTTGTAGCTGCCAGGGTGCCAGGGACACACTAGTGGGAAAGATCCTGTTCTCATGCAATGTTTTGAGATAAGTGCAGGTGTCCAATTATGATGTCCAATTATAATTGGAGGCTGAACTGGAATAACCCTGATACCATTTGGGCACCTGCAAAGTAATAAGATGTTTCTCTTTAGTTTGACACATATAAAGGATTTATGTATTTTGTTTGAAGTTTAATTAATCTTGGACACTGCCCAGTAAGAAGTATGAATATTAATGTGTACCAATGATTATTCATGCACATATTGTATTTCCATTGGTTACGGTGGGCTTGTCATTTAACCCTTTCATATCATGTAACAATTTGTCTATAAAATAAAAACCTGGGGGGCTTTGCTCCCAGAGTGATTTTGAATCTCAACCTGTGACTCATCACTGCTCTCCCGCGGTAGCTTGCTCGTGACACCCAAAGTTGTGACCCTTCTTGGAGTAGTAAGTATAATAACTTATTACTCTGACACATTATAAATAAGAATCAGCTTGTCTGCACAAAGGGAAGCCCACATTCTTGAGCTAAAAAAGGAATGAGGATTTAGCTTTAGGATAGGCCACTTTAGCCCCTAGGCCCTGCATGATCCATTATGAATACAGTTACTCCTAAATAGTCTGAGCTCATTGAATTCATAAAAATCATCCTGTTGCAGAAAACAATGGGGGTTCTCTTTTGCAGAATACACAGGATTACTGTATTCCTCCACTTGAAGAGTGAAGAAATCAGGCGATACCTTTTAGAGGCTAACTGAGTATATTTGATGGTAAGCTTTTCCGAGTACTAGCTCTCTTCATCTGAAATGATGTTATACAAAAAACTGAAAATTCACAGACTTTTTATAAACAAAAGACATGGACCTTCAAAGAAACTGAGAATCTTTAAAAATAACAAAATGCAATATAAGTGGAGAAGTCATTTACAACAGGTCAAGAAATAAACAATCTGGAAACTTGTGATGTGTGACAGAAGGGATCAGTAATTCTTGCTCTTATCTCTTTGCTATCAGGTGTGATTTGTGACTCTCACAGTTCATACATAGTGTGACATGAAACTGGAATGAATATTAAATCCTAATTGCAGAGTTTTAAGTTTTTGCATTAACTTATATTTCCATTCCCATTCTCTCCCTCTTTGTCTTAAAAAATCCCATTAAGACCACAACCTGCAAATCTTCAATAGAATGATCTTCTCTGCAGAAATTTGTGGCCACTGGGAGATCTGTTCTGCTGTTGTTAATAGTTAATCTGTGTGAATTCATACGCTGACTCTCTGCCCTGTTTCCCTAACATAGAGGTCTGTGGTGGGACATAATGAGATACACCACATTGGAAGACCTGCAGGAAAATGTTCCCCTAATTCTGTGTACCTGCTGTGACTGTGGGACAGGTATACTGTCAGTGGTGTGAATGTGCCTGCAGGTCTTGCACCTGTTTTGTAGGCAGGTTGAGGTGCCATTTTCAGCTGGGGCCTTCTGGGCACTCCAGACAATAATATGCCACTGGTTTGGTGGTTGCCGAATGGAAAGGAGAGGAGGGACTGGGAATATTTCTTTGAGTCTATTGTCCCTATGTAGCACAGGTTGGAGTTCCTTGCCAACCTTTTGTAGGATCTCCAGGTGTGGGTTGTAGGTGACAACTAGGGGCACTCGGGCTTCATTCTTGGTCTCTTTATATGTGAGCAGACTGTATCTGTTAATGGCTGCCGCTTTGTTTATTTGTTTGTCTGTCAATTTTGGCTTGTATCCCAATTGGAGAAATTTCTTCCTCAGATCCAGGAGGTTCTTGTCCAGGTCTGCCTTGTCGGAGCAAATACGATTGTATCATATAGCCTGGCTGTAAATAATAGATTGTCTTTTGTGGTTGGGGTGGAAGCTGTCATTTCTGAGGTAGGTCGTTCTGTCTGTGGGTTTGTGGTATATTGATGTGAGTAACTGGTGGTGTTTAATGTGTATTGTACACATACAATACACATTATTGTACACATACAATACACATACAATACCGCGGTTTGCGGATTTAAGCCATCCCCCTTCGCACCCACATGTTCATGTTCTGCCTGAAAACCAGGCAGGAGAATGAACATGTTCTAAGTTTTTCGGACCACCAGCAGTGTAAAAAGCCATCCGGCAGAAAATCCGTGCAGTGGGGACTGTTGCACAGATTTTCTATTAGAGCCTATGGGGGGAGCGTTGCTTGTCGGTTTTCCGACGGTTTGTAAAACTGCAAACCATCTGAAAAACCGACCAATAACTCTTGCCATGGGGACAAGCCCTTAGACTACTTCTCTGTGTTCACTGGAGCCCACTGCAAAGCAGGATGAACTTGGCTGCAAGAGACCCAAGTTGCCCCATCAGCGAGATGTAGAAAAACAAACTTGAATGGGGAGATTGACAGGACAAACAAGGGAGGACTGGGGAAACAGGACAAAACAAATAATAAATTGGAATAGTCAAATGAGCCAATGTCAAAAGCCAAGGGTGTACGAGGCAGCAAATCATGGAGTAGAAAAAAAAAAACGGGAAAGCAAGCGGGGTCCAAAACCAGAAGATGCAAACCAAATGCAGGTAGCAAGGGGAAATCTAGGAAGGATACAAGAACAATTACAGACGAGGATGACATATGGAGTGAGGTTCAAATACTCTGCCTTAGCCGTTGATTGGACACAATCTTAGACCAAGGCTGTGCCAAGAGGTATGAGAAGCTAAAAGAGCAGAATTAAAGAGAATCTGTCAGATGAATCATGCCTCTCTACCTGAGAGCTGGATGTGATAAAGTGCGAAGAGCTGAGCTCTGGGATATTTAAATTTATATGATTTGGAGCAGGATTTCTGAGTAAAAGCAGAGTAAGTTCTGACCAGACTCCTTAAAGGGGTTGTCTCACTACAAAAATTAGCTTTAAACATGTAAAGACCAGTAATTGAAGATACTTTCCAAATATATTCTTTTGACTTTGTTGGAAGAGAGTGCACACAGGTTTTTCTGGTTACTATACTGCTCTTCCCTTCTCTCTCTGCTCTGTCTTATCTGATAGCAGGGAGTGATTACAGGTCAGACTGCTGGTAGCTTGAGAACATAGTGTTATCTCAAACATGTAATTTTGTTTGTTTTATTTGAGCTCTGTAGCTTTCTGTACTTATAGATAACATCTCCTGTTCTCATGTCAGTGCTTTTAGAAGATCTGTGAATTGCAAGCTTATATGCTAATAACTTCCATAGAAGCAGCCACAGCCTGAGCAGGAAGAGACAGCATGCATTAATCTGAATCTGCTCTAGGCTCTGAAACAGCGTGGTGAGACAACCCCTTTAAGTGATAGTAGGAGTCCTGCTTACCCTACCCTCATACAGTGATTGACCGCTTTCCCTGTGTCAGTGTGTGTACAGAGCAATCTGTCAATCACTGCATGTCTGTGGGGTGAGCAGGACTTTCAGTTTAATATTCACAGATTTTCTCTGCATTTTACTCAGAAATTCAGCATTGAACCATATAGCTTCTTTCCCTCTACCATATCCTGCCCTCAGATAAGGCAGCATAAACCACCTGACAGGTTCCCTTTAACTGATAACTGGACTGGAGGACCATCAAACAACTCCCTCACTGAAAATGTAGTAAAAATTGTTGCATGGAACAAACAAGTTTTATTTCCTCCTTTAAAGAGAGGCACACAAAGCTTGATGGTTACACACTAGGCAGGAAACATTCTCTTTAAATAGTAGAACAATTAATTTAACATTTTAAAAGTTGCTTCCTGATGACAAGAACTATGCATTATGCTGCTGGCACATAGGGGTAATTTTACCACCACTACTTGCCATAAACACAGGACAATGTATGGCCTATTTAGTCTTAAGGGGGGATATATATATTTAAAGAGTAATGCTTCAACTTTTATGTTCACTTCAAATGGTCAACTTGGGCAACCTTGTCTTGCCTGGTTCCTAGTTTCGCACTGACAACTTTCTAGCACCAAAACTGTCTGGTTATAGCTCCATTCTTCTACTTTTTATGGCAATTATTTGGATTTTCCTCTCTCAGCATGTAGGTCGCTGTTGGGCCTCATCACAGTCTTCCAGCACTCTCTCATGACAACTGCCTAGCCCCATAGTTTTTTAGCTTATTCAGACTTAAACAAGTAAAAGAAGACGTATGGGTTTGTTCACGTATCAAATTTTAACAAGGATTTCAACGTGTAGTCCATGTTGATTTCCTTGTCAAAGTCTTTGTGTGAAATGATAGCCATTCATTTGATTGGCTAGTCCACATTGTAGTTCACACACTAAACTGCAGCACATATTTTACACACCATGGATTTAAAGAATGACCATGTTAATTCTTTAGAGCGGGGGGGGAGGGAGGGATGTGGGTTAGCCTTATTGCAATAAGGCTAACCCGCATCATAACCAGAGATGAAAAATGCCTATGTAAATTAAAATCCTAGGTAGACATCCGAGGTGTTACCTCATATTTCTGCAGAGGAAATGACCTTGGAAACACATTGGACTTTTCAGATCAAGTCTTCATAAATTTACTACTGGTTAATACATGTAATTGACATCAATCAGCCAAATTTCCATAGCTTATTAATAAAACTTAAGTCTAAATACCTCAAATCCATCATTTTCTTACAGTTGCCTATGGTAGCGTAATGCTGTATTCCAACTTTTGAAGGAGGAACATGCACAGTATTTACACAGGATGGAGCACCATGTGGACATGCACAGTATGGTCATCAGCCCTACTTCCCCATGCAGGGCGATCATTATCATTTACCATTAGGGTGAGGTACACATGACACACTCTGAAAGACTATTCCGTTTGCACCAAATAAATACATAGTGGCCTTAGACATCATAGAAGATACCGGCTATAGAATCAGTGGACAGTACAGTAAACATGATAGCATTTTAATAATATTATAGGAGTCTGATAAAAAGTTTCAAAGTGGGAACATTTAATTAAACCTCATCATAGAGAATGATTCTATCAATTGTACTTTTAGGCTATATTTACATTGCATAGCATTACGATCGTTCAGGCAGCCCCATAGACTGCAATAGAAAAAAACGACCTGTAGTCTCCTCAGGTTGTCTTTTCTCCTTTCATCTTTCAGCGCCAGCGTATTATACAACATGTTGTATAATACGCCACCACTTTTAGTTTTTTCAGCGTCTTCCCATATAATTCAATTGTATGGGCAACGTCAAGAAAACGAGAAGCGACCACGGTTTTTTCGCAAAACGAGACAAAAACCGCGGTCCCTCATGGGAAAAAAAACGGTTGATTTTGGACATTTTTTGTCTGATGCAGTGTAGATCTAGTCTTAAAAGTTTCTATTAAAGTCACTTAAAGGTGAAAATGTTTTATAACTTGCTGTATTCATAAACTACGTGTAATTAGTTGTGTTGTCCACAAATGTGGAAACTTTGTGATTTACAGAACATGACGATATGGTTGTCAATGAACTCACAATTTTCAGGTCACTGTTAAATTATGCAATTGTTTATTCACAGATCCGCCTTACTTTCCTTTCCTTTCTGAAAGCAGAAAAGGATATGAGAGTTGATGAAAACACAGCAACCTTTTCCAGGATAGCCCAGGAGAACTGCCAACATTATTTGCTATTGTTTCACCAAGTCTTCCTTATGCGGTATTGGCGAAATGTTTGTACAGCTGCTGTACTATGCAAAATGGACTTTTACAAGCACACAGGATACTAAATTGTCTCCAATATTTACAATAATGACTTGTACAACACCAAAGGTTCGATTTCTATTTATATTACAATAATTCATTGGTAATTTCGATATGTTTCTGACATGGCACTATTTTACTCTAAGGCCTTGTTCACATGGAGGATTTTCATGGAGGTTTCAGTACTTAAACTTGATGCCAAAATCCTCATGGATCCTGCCTAATACCCATTTCCTAATATTCCTTTTGCAATCTGAGCTGTCGTTCTTATAGCGTGGATTTTTCGCCTGCAGATTTAAAAACTTTGGTCATAGCAAAAAAAAATTGTGACGTTTCACTTAAAGAGATGACCCACGAAGATTTGAAGGCATAAAAAAAGGGAAGGGGGCCATAAAAATTTTCCCGCTTTGTGGTCCCACTTCGGGGCCCCTCACCTTTTTCCCGGGAAAAAGGCCCCCCAAATGTGTTAGTTTAGAATGGAAAGCCGCCCGGCTTTTGCGCAAGTTTTTTCCTTTTGCTCAAAGGGAAGTTTTGAGAAACGGGCCGAACGACTGTACTTGAAAGGGCCCCCCAAAGCCAAATGGGTAAACACCCCATTAATGATGCCCCTTTTATGGGGGAAACCTTGCAAAAAATAAATGTCAGACTTTGGATTACCCCAAACCAAATGGGGGCAAAACTTTCGAATGGGGCAACTAGGCCAAAAAATTTATTTCTCACACCCCTTTTTCTTAAACCACCCTCCTCACACACAATGATTTCATCCCCGGTCAAAAAGCACGTCTAAAAACTCCCCGTTTCCCCGGCGTTTTCAAAGATTTGGCCGCGGGGAAACGGGGCGTGAAGTACCCCCTGTTCTCAGCCCCACCCCGGCACTAGAACCCTCAAAACCCCGATGCCCCTGCACGAGGGGCCTTTTGAGGCCATTGAGACCTTTTTTGCTAAAAATTTGTAGATTGGGAAGTATGTGTGAAAGGGGAATTTGGAAAAATAGATTTGAAAACCTTTTTTTGTGGTGAATTTTTGTATTTCAATTATTTTTTGTTTTTCTTTTTTCTGCGGGCCACTTTTGGTTAAAGTGATATCACGGAAAAGGGAAATTTAAACCCTTTTTTGTTTATTTAAAAACAGGTCTTTATAAAACCTACATATCCAAAAGGAAATTTTAAAAAAAATTTAAATTGGGTTTAAAATGGCCAAAAAATTTTTTTTGAAACCCGGGTTTTTTTTTGTGGAAACTAAGCTCAAATTTAAAATGTTAAACAATTGAAAACTATTAAATAGATTAACATCGCATTGTAATGAGAAAGCATTGTCTTCCTGACATTTGTTGTATGTCTATGTTCTTTTTGATGTCCAACAAGAAACTGTCTGCTATCATGAACTGAAACTTAACACAGGATCTGTGTCAACCACCGTAAATTCAAAGTCTGTATGTAAAAGGTATATACTGTAGAACCAACTTTACCACTACACAGAAACTGCCTAGGGAAAACTTTATGAAAAAAGGGTTGACTGCCCCCTGTTTTATTTTTTCCCTGTTTGATGTTTTTGTTCAATACTTTTCCCCAGCAAAAATTTTTTTTTCCCTTCACCCCCTTTTTTTTCCCAGGAATATTGAGATTATATATTGTGAGTATAATGGGCGAATCGTTCTAACAAGTGGAATTCTTTTAGAATTTTCAGGAAAACTTGGGTTCTAACGGAAATCGAATTTTGGGGGTTTTTCGCGGAACAAGTTTGCTTTTCATTGATAAAATGGCTGCGAGCACGGGCTTTTACAGGGGGCAAAGCCTCTGGGAAAGGGAATGGAATAGCCTGAAATGACATGTGCAGAGATGAAGCCAAAACGGACCGGGGGGAATTCTGTACTTTCCCGCACAAATATAAACCGGCGCCCCCGCGGGGGACTCACCCCCTCCTCCACTGAAATTTAGGGGGGAAGGGTTGCTCCCTGCGGGTGATAGCGCTTTCTGAAGAACTGTTTTTTTACACAGCTTTTTTGGGGGGTTGTCTCACTTTTCTCAGAGTTTTTTCTCTGAATGTTCTATTTCTGATTTTTTTGGGGATTGGATCAAACCAGTGTGTTTCCCACTGAAAACTGCATATACATTAAAATATCCAAGTGGGATCAAGCCATTTCCTTTGAAATTCATTTAAAAAAACCCCTTTTTTTTTACAATAAAAAATACCACTCATTTTTTGGCTGCTCAATTCAAATTCGAAAATTTAAAAATCCAGGGGTTAATTAAGCGTTTTTTTTGCTGGTGTCCCTGAAAAAAAAAAACCCCGTTTTTTTCCAACCGCCAAAAAATATTTTTTTTTTTTGTAGCCAATTTTCACAAGAAAAGGGTTTAAAATTTACAATTTTACCCTCTTGTTGTGTGGGTAGAAAAACCCCATTGTAACACGCTAAAAAAGCAAACAGTTTGTGGGGGGCTCAATTCTTTTGCGAAATTTAAAACCCGGGGTTAAAATTTAAGCTTGGGTTTTGCGGGTGGCTGACAAAAAAAAACCGTCTTTTTAAAACGCCAAATATATATTTTTTTTTTGGTAGCCTAATTCAAAAAGAAAAGGTTAATTAAAAAATTTTATCTCTTGTTGTGTGGCGGGGAAAAACCCCCAATTGTAACACCTACAAAGCTACTAGTTTGGGGGGGTTTAAAAATTCTATTGCGAAATTTACACCCAGGGGTTTTAATTTAAGCTTTTGGGTTTTTTGCGGGTTTGTGCTGACAAAAAAAAACCCTTTTTTTCCCAAGGGCCAAATATAAAATATTTTTTTTTGGGTTAGAAAAATTTTCACAAAAAAGGTTAAATTTAAATTTTTAATCTTTTTGTTGTGTGGGTAGAAAATACCCCTTTTGTAACACGCTAAAAAAAGCTACTATTTTGTGGGGGCTCAATTCTATTGCGAAATTTTTACACCCCGGGGGTTAAATTTAAAGGGTTTTGTTTTGGGTGTGCGACAAAAATAAACCGCTTTTTCAACGCCAAATATATATTTTTTTTTTGGTAGCCTAATTCAAAAAGCAAAGTTAATTCCCAATTTTTTATCTCTTGTTGTGGGGGCGTAAAAAATAAAACCTTTTGTAACAGGGCCCTAAAAAAAGCTCCCTTAGTTTTTGGGGCTAAATTTTCAATTGCGCAATTTACACCCGGGGGGTTTAAATTTTAAAGCGTTTTTTGCTGTTTGTGCTGACAAAAAAAAAAACCGTTTTTTCAACCCCAAAAATTAAAAATTTTTTTTTTTTTTGGAAAGCCTAATTCACAAGAAAAGGGTTAATTACAATTTTACCCTTTTTTTTTTTTTGTGGCGTAAAAAAAAACCCCCTTGTAACACGCTAAAAAGCAAACCTATTTGTGGTGGCTCAATTCTATTCGAAATTTTTACACCCAAAGGGGGGGTTAAATTAAGCGCTGTTTTGCTGCTGTGTTTGACAAAAATAAACCGCTTTTAAACGCAAAAAAAATATTTTTTTTTTGGTAGCCAAATTCACAAGAAAAAGGTTTAATTAACTTTTAATCTCTTTTTTGTGTGGGTAGAAAAACCCCATTTAAAAAACGCTACAAAGCTACTAGTTTGGGGTGGCTCAATTAATTGCGAAATTTTTACTTCCGGGGTTTAAATTTAAAAGCTTTTTTTTTGGGCTGGTGTGCAAAACAAAAAAAAACCCGTTTTTTTTCAACCCCAAATATAAAAATTTTTTTTTTTGGTAGCCTAATTCACAAAAAAGGGTTAATTACAATTTTATCTCTTTTGGTTTTGGGGGAAAGAAAAAAAACACCATTTTTTAACACGCTACAAAAAACTACTATTTGTGGGGGCCAATTCTATTGCGAAAATTTAAAAATCCAGGGTTAATTAAGCTTTGGGTTTTTGCTGCTGTTTTGACAAAAAAAAACCCGCCCCTTTTTCAAGGGCAAATAAAAATTTTTTTTTTTTTGGAACCAAATTTTCACAAGCAAAGGTTAATTAAAAATTTTATCTCTTTTTTGTGGGGGCGTAGAAAATACGCCATTGTAAAAACCTACAAAAGCTACTAGTTTGTGGGGGCTAAATCAAATTGCGAAATTTTTACATCCGGGGTTTTAATTAAGCGTTTTTTTTTGCTGGTGTGCTAAACAAAAAAAAAACCGTTTTTTTCAACCCCAAAATATATATATTTTTTTTGGGTAGCCTAATTCAAAAGCAAAGGTTAATTAAAATTTTATCTCTTGTTGTGGGCTTTAGAAAAACACCATTTTAACACGCTCCCAAAGCTACTATTTTGTGGTGGCCCCAATTTTTTAATTCCCGAAATTTTAAAACATCCGGGGGTTTTAAATTAACTTTGTTTTGCTGCTGTGTTTGAAAAAAAAAAACCCCGTCTTTTTCAACGCCAAATAATATTTTTTTTTTTGGTAGCCAAATTCAAAAGCAAAGGGTTTAAATTTTAAAATTTTATCCCCTTTTTTGTGTGGCAAAAAAATACGCCTTTTAACACGCTACAAAGTCAAACTAGTTTTTTTGGTGGCTAAATTCAAATTGCGCAATTTACACCCGGGGGGGTTTAAAATTAACGCGGGTTTTGCTGCTGTGGGGACAAAAAAAACCTTCTTTTTCAACGCAAAATATAAAAATTTTTTTTTGGTACCCCTAATTCCCCAAGAAAAGGGTTAATTACTTTTTTAAATCTCTTGTTTGTGGCGTAGAAAATCCCCAATTGTAACACGCTACAAAGTTACAAGTATGTGGGGGGGCTAAATTTCCCCTATTCCCGAAATTTTAAACATCCAGGGGTTTTTTTTAAAAGCGTTTTTTTTTGCGGGGTTTTGCTGAAAAAAATAAACCTTTTTTTTTTCAACCCAAATAAAAAAATTTTTTTTTTGGTACCCAAATTCACAAGCAAATTTTAATTAAAAAATTTTATCTCTTTTGTGTGGCGTAGAAAATACGCCATTTTTTAACCCCACCCAACAAAGCACTTTTTTGTTGGGTGCTCAATTCAATTCCCAAATTTTTAACATCCGGGGGTTAAATTTAAAAACTTGGGGTTTTGGGCCTGCTGGCTGAAAAAAAATAAAACTTATTTTTAAAACCCCAAATAAATATTTTTTTTTTGGTAGCCCAAATTTTCACAAGAAAAGGGTTAATTAAAAAATTTTATCTCTTTTGTGTTGCGTAGAAAATACCCCTTTTAAACACGCAAACAAAGCTACTATTTTTTTGGGGGCCCCTCAATTCTTTTGGCGAAATTTTAATCCGGGGGGTTAAAAGTAAGCGTTGTTTTGCTGGGGGGGGGGGGGGGCCCAGAAAAAAATAAACCGTTTTTTTCAACGCCAAATAATATATTTTTTTTTTGGGTACCCCAATTTCACAAGAAAAGGTTTAAATTTAAAATTTTATCTCTTTTTTGTTTGGCGTAGAAAATACACCATTGTAACACGCAACAAAGCTACAATTTTTGGTGGCTCAATTCTTTTCGAATTTTAAATCCGGGGGTTAAATTTAAACTTTTGTTTTTGCTGCTTTTTGGTTTACAAAAAAAAAACCGCTTTTTCAACACCGAAAATAATACTTTTTTTCTTTAGCAAAAAATTCCCCAACCCGAATTTTAATTAACCGTTTGTGTTTTTACATTTAGTAAAAAAACACTTGTTGTAAACGACACATACAAGTAAATTTTTCCGGGCCATTTGTGGACGCAATTTAACCCCCAAGGTTCCCAACTTGTTACTGGGTTTTCATTTGGAGTCAAAAACGGGGTGAAATTTTATCATAACAGATAGTTTCATCAAAAAAGTGTCTGTACTTTTTAAAAACAAACAGAAATTCAACAAGAGGGGGGCACCACAACTGCGGGGGGCAGGGGCACAAACTTTTTCTGAAACGGGGCCCAGGTCGCACACAGAAAGGGGGAGTCCAGCAGGGGTCACTCGGTGAGGCCACAATTTCCGCTGTCATCTAGGGGCCCCGTGTGTTTTTTCAGAAAACCCAAAGGGTTCTTAAATTGGTTGACAAAGGCATCCTCCCTTCCTCCCGGGAATGACATCGAAAAACCCCCAGCCAAGAGTCGGGGGGAAACCTCAGACACAACATTTTTATTTTGGCTTTGGCCCCGGGGAGCGGGTCAGCGGCCCTCCCCTTGTCCTACCCCGCCTTTTGTCCCACCCCGTTCCCTCGGGCCGGGGATCTACTATGTGGCCCTGGCTCAGCGCCACTATAAACCCGGGTGAACAATTTTGAGGGGGGCCCAGTCAGCACAAATTTGGGCACGAAGAATGGGCCCAATACCCCCACTTCTTGCAGTACCCGGGAAAAGTAAAAAGATGGGGGAAGGGGCAGGGGAGGTCATGTGGTGAGAGGTCAGCCCCCGGTTTACCAAAACCGGTGTGGGGACAGTAGGGGACATAAAAACACAAATAGATGATGTGAGCCGACCGGGAAAAATTTGGGACCCGGGGTGAACAAGGGCTTCATCATCGTCGGGGAGAAGGGGGGCGTCAGCTTGCGCTTCGGGCAGCGGCGCACCAGCAAGTGGGTTTTTGGGGCCCCGGAACAGCAGGGTACAGCATTGTGGGGGTCGGGACCAAGGGGCCAAGGGGGAAAAAAACCCCCCCCCCGCTTCGCAGGCCCAAGACAGTACGGAAAACGGGGGCTCGGGCGGGGAAAGCGGGGGCAGTAGTCACTCATTTGCGGACCCGTTGGGGGGTTAAAATAAAGCTACCGGCGGGTGGCATTTCCCTTTGCTAAGAAAACCGGAGGACCCGAATAGGGGTAAAAGTAAAATCTTTTGGGCAAAAGTGAAGCGGGGGCCAGGGAGCTAACTTTGGGCACAACGGCCCCGTCAACACTGCAGCGTCAACCACCCCGGGGGCCTGGGAAAAAACGGGGCCCCAAGATGTGGGGGTTTCCACCTGCCGTTTGCAGGCACCCAGCAGGGGCCAGGGGCACGCATTGCCATTTCAGCCATCAAGGCTATTCCAACCACCTCTGCAGAAGGCAGCTTTTTTCCTCTTGACAACCCTTTCCCCCCGGCCCAGTTCTCCTGCTCCTCGCTACTCGGGCGCCACAGTCCTTCAAAGGCGTTTAAAAAAAGAGCCCAACCGAAGGGTTCCAAACCCATCCAAGGGTGCACAGCTGACCGTGCTCCTGTCCAAGTTTTTTGGTATTTTGCATCCCCCCCTTTTCCAAATGGGGGAAACCTCTGCACCATTAAAGAAACTAATGGCTTTTTGCCGAGCCGAGATGGAATTTAAAAAGGGGCCCGAAATTTTTTTTTTCCCAAAAAAAGGCATACCACCCACCAAAAAAAATTAGAACAGAAAGTGGGTCATTTCCTTGAGTTTAAACGGTTTTTTTTCCAAGGGTAAAAACGAAAGGCGGGGGAAACCGTTTTGGAGCTGTAACAAGGGTCAGGGCCAGTAAAAGCCCTTTTAAAACCGGCCCCCACTGGGTAAAAATGTGCTTCCCTGCCCAGGCACCCCAAAACAACTTGGAAAAGGGAAAACCCGTTTTCTCCTCCACGTTGTCAAACTGCTGCTCCGCCCGGGGGTCCCCCCTTTCCTCCTCCCCCCACCACCACCACCTCGGGCCTCCACAAGTACTGCTCCATCATCCCCAAAGGGTTGAAGGGCACACGGTGTCCCCAGTTCAAACACCTAGCTTCCCTTTGGGCAAACCCGAAGCCCACCAGGGGGGAACTGCCCCGCGTCATGAGAAAGGAAATCGATGTGTGGCTTTCCTGCCCCCAACTGCAAAAGGGAACCATGTGACGGACAATGGGGGGAAAACAGGTGTCCGCGTGCCCCCGGGAAAGGGGTTTGGTCCATGCACCCCCTGAAATGGCGCACGTGTTCAATCTGGGTTGAAAAAAGGGGTTTCCCGGGAAGTTTTCCACCGACCCTTCAGAACATTCGAAAAGGCCAGGAAACTGGCATCCCACTTTATCCTTTTGGGTACAAAGCCGGGAAACCCACCCTCCTCAGTTGGGAGGGGCAAAACCCGGCCCCCCCCCAACACCTCTAAATATGCGATTTTTCCCCACCCCGGGAATTTCCCAGCCTGAAACATGTTGGACCGACTGTATGAACGGGAGAAAGGCCATTAACTTTTTTTGATATCCCAGGCAGCAGAAGACTCCCCCTGTGAAATTTTTAAATGTCAGCCAGGGGCACTCATGCGTACCCCTTTGCCGTTTGTTGAGGCCTTTCCCAGGAGGCCACGTTATTTGTCAGTCGCCAGGAAATACGGGGGTGAATAAAAGTCAATTTCCCCGCTTCATGTCCTGGGAAAAGGGTTTCTAAAAATCTTTTTTGGGCAGGGGGCTGGAGATGTGGCGACAACCCCTCGTTTGGGCCCCATGGGGTTCCCGGGGGGGACTGAAAAGGGGGAGGAGGGAGGAGGGGGACATTTGGAGCAGAAGCATTTGTCTTTGAAAAGAGGGATTTTCTACCCAGGGGGACAAAGAAAGGGGGAGCAGGAGCAGCTTGGGGAAAGGGGGAAGGAGTGAGGGAAAACAGGCAATGGGCTCCCCAAACACCGTGGCAGTATAAAATTTGGAAAAAGGAGGCCCGGGAGCCCCTCGGAGTCACTTTTGCAGATGTCCCCCAGCATGCTTTTTTGCCCCGGCTAAATGACAGCCGAATAGCAGCTTTCCGGGAGAAAGGGGTGAAATTCTGGCTCCCACCCCATTGGAAAACCCTCGCTAACCCCGGGCCAAAAAGGAGCCTTTTTTCCCCCGCATTGAGAAAGGGGAAAAAAAACTCAAATTCCAAAAGGGGAAAACCCCCCCGTAATCATTGGCCGCCGCCTATTTGCGGCAAACGTCCCTCCTCTGACAGGGCTGACCGGGGGGTTCCTCACGCTCAAAAGTACACTGCCCGCGGCTGGGGGAAGGTGGGGGGTAGGAGCAGTACCAAACCCATCAGCAGTAAAACCCAATTCCCGGATTTACTAATGAGCAGCTTCCCTTTTACCCGCCTAGTTTAGGGGGCAGGGCCCCCCAGCAGCAGCACAGCAGGGCATGGGCATTCCCCTGAACCAACAGGTTTTTGGCCTACTTGGACAGCACTCTTCCAAACCCCCGTTAGAAGAACCCTCTGGAAATACTGGGGACCAAACTGGATGTGTGGCCGCAAAAATTGCCGAGTTGCAGTGGGGAAAACTGTCCTGCCCGGGGCCCTTTGTGTGGCATCAGAGCGGGGGTTCAGTGCGGGCGGGGGCCCTCTTTTCCCCCCAAGAGAACCCCCCCTTTTTCCACGGGGAATGTTTTAACGACTGACCCCTTTGTCAAAATGAATCAGGCGTGGATCCCCCGGATTTCCCCCACCCCAAAAGCCTTAGGCGTCATTTTGGGGGGCAAAAAACCTCCTCAGCCACTATTTTTAAAGCCGCCACCCGCCTGATCCACACATCTGCTGAAAGTTTCTTTCTCCATCTGGCCTACCCCCGTCTTTACCCGGGACTGGGAAATTTCCACCCACCTCAACACTCTGCAATTTTGGCCACCCCTTGTGCTCATGCTGCTGCCCGCTTTTCCCGTTTCCGGGAAAATCCACAAATTTGTCTTGTTTTTGGGGACTCTTTTGGGGGCCTGGGACTGGGTTTTTCCACCTTCCCGAATGTCCCTTGTGGGCCCCTCTCGACCCCATTTCCTGTTTTCTCCTGTCATCACCTCCACCCTCTGTCATTGTGCCCCGCCTGACCTCATGCTGCTGCCCCCCCCCCTGACCCCCCGCCCCTCAGTCTTGGTGCCGCTCTGTGGCCTAATACTATTTTTGCCCCCGCAAAAGTCATTTGTGCCACTCTCTGACCTTTATTCTGCTGCCGTGACCCTTCGTGCCCCCCACACTGTGGGCATTTTGGGACTGTCTGACCTCATTCTGCCGCCCGGGGGCTGCTGGCCCGGGCCCTCCACACTGTGGCCTACTCCTGTTTTTTTTCCCCCTCCAGAAATTTTTCATTGGCCACTGTCAGAAACCCCAAGCGCTGATGTGGGCTGCCCCCGTGCCCCCCCACAAATGGTGTCATTTTTGCCACCTTCCCGACCTTATCGCTGCTGTTGCTCCCTGCCGTGCCCTCCACAAAATGTGGCATTGTACCCACTTTTTGGCCTACTCCTTTTTTGCCACTCCAGAATTTGTCATTGTGCCCCTGCCCCGACCCCCATGCTGCTAGCCCCCGGGGGACCCCCCCAAAACTGTGTCATTGGCCACTCTGCGGCCCCGGTACTGTTTTTCCACTTCCAAATGTCCCTTGTTTCCACTGTCCCGAAACCCATGCCCGCGTGGCTGGGCCCCGTTTACCCCCCCACACCCCTGCACAAAGTTTCCCACCAAAACTCTCAGTTTTTTTTTTTTCCAGCTTTTTTCTGCCATACTTTTTCAGGCTACGTTCCTTTCTTTTATTTTTTTTGGGCAGTTTTTGCCCCCATAAGTGCCCAGGGAATTTTATAGTGGGAAACGAAATTTTAAAGAGCGGCGGGCAGTCCCTCTGCGTGCATACTAAAACACCCAAAAATTGTATTAAGACCAAACCAAGAACCCCCGCATATTTAACATGGCAAAAACGTTCTAAAAACACCCTGCAAGGGTCTGTGCAGCCTGGAAAAAGCTGCTTTTTTTTTAACGCGATTCGTGCCGAAGTAAAATTTTGGGAAAAAACAATTTTTTTCGGAAAATTCGGGGAAGTGACCAAACGGAATTTTTGAGAAATTCGCCCCCCTAAAAGTGAGTTTAGCGGGCCCGGGTTTTGTGAAAACACGTTTATCTTCAGGGAGAGACCCAAAACAGATCTTCAGGGGTAAAATACAGGGCCCCTTATTTTTTTTAGGAAGCAAACCCCAGAACAAGTGCCCGGATTTCACAATACAACCAAAACAAAACCTGCTGGGCTGAGCTCAAACTAAAAAACCAAAAACTCATTATCCCTTTTTAGGGAAAACTCTGCGATTCCCCCAGCAAGCCCCCCTCCCTAGACTCGAAGGTAGTCTGGGGTTGTAGCCACCTCTATTCAGATTACCTGCTGATTTATATATGCCAGGCAAAACCTGGAGTGGAACATGGGAAGTAAGCACCCACCCTGCTCTATGCTTACTCCCAATGAAAGGCCGACCCAGGAATGGCTGGAAGCCATGCTAACATACTAAACATATGTCGACAGTTTGTACTGTTGACACCTGTCTAATTTTGGCTTTTCATTCCCCAAAGGCTCCTTACCTTGGGGGCATGTGTCTAGACTCCTAAAGGTGCATGCCAGGACCCTGTCCGGGATATACACTCCGTTGAATACTTTTCCTGCAGTTGCCACATATATAATAATAATATTTAAATATTTCTAAAAACCAGGGGCGTGAGGAAAAACATTGTGTATGTGTGTATAGTTTATATACACTATATAAAAAAGACACATGTATGTTTTTCTCACTATTTAAGATGAACCTTACCCGTTTTAGGTCAATTAGGGTTATCAAAACTATATTTGTCAAATGTCAGAATAATGAAAGAGAGATAATTTTTTAAGGCATTTTTATTACTTTCGGCAAAGTCAAAAGTTTACATACACTAGGATTACTATGCCTATACAATTTGGGACAGCCCATATGATGACATCATGTCTTTGGAAGCTTCTGATTCTGGTTTATTGGCAACATCTGAGTTAATTAGAAACACACCTGTGGCTGTATTTTAATTCACACCAGAAACACACTGCATCAAGGGAAAGTCTAAAGAAATCAGTGAAGATATCAGGCAGAGAATTGGTCTGACGTGCATATCAACCCAAGAAAAAAAGGGAAAGACCTTGTGAAGATGTTGGTGGAAGCTGATAAGATTGTGTCATTAACCACAGTGAAATGAGTACTGGGCTGAAAGACCGCTCTGCCAGGAAGAAACCATTACTCCAAAAGAAACATATATAAGCCAGATTAATGTTCGCAAATGCACACAGGAACAAAAACCTACATTTTTGGAGACATGTCCTGTGGTATGACTAAACTAAAATGGAACTGTTTGGCCATAATGACCATCGTTACGTTTGGAAGAAAAAGGGAGAAGCTTGAAAGCCTAAGAACACCATCCCAACTGTGAAATATGGGGGTGTCAGCATCATGTTGTGGGGTTGTTTTCCTGCAGGAGGGACTGGTGCACTTCACAACATAGATGGCATCATGAGGAAAGAAAGTTATGTGGCAATACTGAAGCAACATTGCAAGACATCAGCCAGGAAGTTAAAGCTTTGGGGGAAATGGTTGTTCCAAATGGATAATGACTCGAAGCATACTGCCAAACTGGTTACAAAGTGGCTTAAGGATAACCAAGTCAAGTCAAAGCCCTGATCTCAATCCGATTATAAATTTATGGGGAAAGCTGAAAAGGCAGGTGTGAGCAAAGGGACCTACAAACATGGCTCAGTTATACCAGTCAAGAGGAATGGGCCAAAATTCCTACCAACTATTGTGAGAAGCTTGTGCAAGGATATCCAAAACATTTGACCCAAGTCATACAGTTTAAGGGCAATGCTACCTAATATTAATGAAATGTATGTAAATTTTTCACTTTGCAGCAAGTAACAAAACCGCCTTAAAATTTTTCTCTCTCTCACTATCCTGGCATTTGGCAAATATAAATAATTTTGGTAATCCTAATTGACCTATTAATTAGGGGCCCTAGCTGTTTATGTCTACTCACCTAAAAGACTCTCTGCCTATCTAATTTGCCTTGTACTTACCTGCCACACTGGGGGTTTACTTACTATATAAGGACACAAAAAAAGAACTGGGTACACAAAGGAGCCCTTATAGCCGTCAAGGGGCACTGTTTGGAGGTACTATTACCATTGATCATGGTACAAAAGGCTTTTTAGTAACAGTATGAAGGTAGTATGTATGTTTAGATATTTGTTCCATGTAGAGGTATATTATTTGGTAACTGCATTACTATTATTCAAAGGTTATACACTAGCATACATAGATGACTTTTAAAATAGACACATTTTTCAGTGCTGATTTACATTATGCAGTGTATACAGTATTTATGTGGAAAACACCTAAAAATGACAGGAACATTTCTTTTTATCCATAAATACATGTGCCACAGTTAATCATGTGCCATGAAAAATGCTGCATAAACCCTGCCCTAGTGAGAAAAATATAATACATATGGCCTGTGCCCCGGATGTTTTAGGTCTCTAGCAACGCCCCTGCTTCTGACTCTTGCCTACAATCATCCTCCATTACCCTACTACACCTCCTCTATGATTGGAGAAAGACCTTTTTAGTTGCAGAACCACATAATGAGTGTCAGAGACGTAACTTCTGGGCCCTAATCCAAAAAGCTAATTGTGGTCCCCCAGCTTTCATCGACAATACTGGTGTTTTCTTATGTGGTCCCCTCAGGGTCGGTAGCAAATACTACCTACCTACATATATAGATAAAATTCTGTGTAAAGAATCCCATCATAGGCTTCTCAGTAGTGACCCATGTCAGAGGACTTAAAGTGTTTACAGTATGATGACAGGATAACATCAGGATGACCGGGTTGGAAAGCTGAAATTACATCTGAAAAATAAATATCAGTAAAAATGTGTTACAGGTATTAGGTATTACAAGTATTACTAGTGTAACATGATCAGGCAATTTGAAGATGATGCAGGCATGAGGTTCCTAGGGTGCGTCCACACGGCAGTGACAAAATACCGGTCAGATTCTGTCTTCAGAATCTGGCCGGTATTTTTTCATCTTTTGCATGGTTTTGGGGGACAGTTCTGTCCGCAGTTTGCGGATTCGCCATCCTCCTCAACCATTGAAATGCACATCATCTGCCCGAAAACCGGGCGGAAGATTGAACATATTCTACGTTTTTCGGAATGCCGGCGATGTAAAAAAACATCCGGCAGAAAATCCGTTCAGTGTGGACTGCTGCACGAATTTTCTATTAAAGTCTATGGGGATGGTTGCTGGTCGGTTTTCAGATGGTTTTCAAATCCGAAAACCGTCTGAAAATCCTACCAAAAACCTTATCGTGTGGATGAACCCTTACACTCAGGCTATATCTGTACATTTAAAGGCAACCTATATAATGTATAATTTTATACTACATATGTGCAAACAAACTAGCACTTAAATAAATTTCCCATAAAAATCAAGATTTATTGCAGACATTAGTTGAAAGGCCATGAAACAGAGCCCAACAATCAGTTTACATGTACCCAATGGTTATGGGAAAAGTATGGATATTGTTTGAAACCAATAAGCCAGGTATTGTGCTCTGTTTATTGACCTTTAATTGTTGTGTGCTAAAAACCTTTTCACAATTTGCACATATTTTGCTAAATCTGATATCTGTTCATCTGTGCACAAGAGAATTCTCTCGTTGGGGGGTTGGTAAGCTGAAGATCTTGTTTCTATATTATACTGCATGTGCTTTGTGAATACTGTATATACTGTTTACACAGTATAGCTACACTAGTCTAATCCTCTAGCACTAAAATGGCATACCCATTGTGTTTCTGCTAGATTCCTGCACCACCTGTACCCTACATAGGCTATGAGAGAAAGTACCCGCACTTCGCTCATCAGAGCTAACTCCTGGCAGGAAACACTTCAGTCCGGCACTGTGGCTTCAAGTGAGTATAAATTTATTAACAGTTACATGTGCAGCGGAACATACATGTGAAGAAGCTGGCACTTGGCCAACGCGTTTCGGGCACCTTATGCCCTTGTTCACGTGAACAAGGGCATAAGGTGCCCGAAACGCGTTGGCCAAGTGCCAGCTTCTTCACATGTATGTTCCGCTGCACATATAACTGTTAATAAATTTATACTCACTTGAAGCCACAGTGCCGGACTGAAGTGTTTCCTGCCAGGAGTTAGCTCTGATGAGCGAAGTGCGGGTACTTTCTCTCATAGCCAGTGAGTTTTACTGTGGAGCTGCAGTACGTCCGAGCCAGGCAACGTGAGTATTTACTTGGGACTGATATACCACGGTGAAGTCAGAAGAACTGGAGGTGAGCCACTATTTCTTACATGAACTGTGTACCCTACATAACCTACGACGTATGTATAGTACAAGAAATCTAGCCTGAACCAGTGTTTCCATGTGTTATTCAGAAACCCAAATTACATTACACTATGTTCAGGTAGGTAATATATGTTAAAATAATATCCACATAAATGCCAGGACCTAAGAACATGGCTCAGCAAATCACACTGCGTCTTCTGGCTTGCCTTCTTTCTATAGTGGATCCTGGCTCTATTTATTTCCAGGGTAAGCAATACACATTCACCCAGCTATCCAAATATTGTAAGAAACAAAAAAATATGGGGGACATGTATGAAAACTGTCTAGGTGTAAGACCTCCTTTGTTGCTTGTAGCAGCCAATCAGAGCTCCCCTTTCATTTCATATAGTCCTCTGAAAAAATGAAAGGGAAGCTCTGACTGGTTGCATATAGCCACAGTTTCTATACATGTGGCTATATGTATGCGTGTGTTCTGACTTTTCTATTATAGTTACCAATGCAAGAGAACATAGCAATCCAGCAAACTTGGCTTCCATAAAAACTTGACTTTATTGAAGAAACATTAAAAACGTGGAATAGTAGTATCATGGATTCCACATTTTTTTAATGTTTCTTCAATAAAGTCAAGTTTTTATGTAAGCCAAGTTTGCTGGATTGTTATATTCTCTTGCATTGGAGACTTTGCACACACAAAGGGCGACATGCAAGAAATTTGGCGTGTTAACGCCAAATTTCATGTGCATAATATTACAGTAGTCGAGAATAAGGGCGTCGCTAGGCAGTGGGCCTGGAGGGCCGACAGTCTCTTCAGCTGTATGTGTGTCCCTGCTCCGTGGAGTATCGTCATCCCCGGCGCCGCCACCCAGGGGCGTAACTAGAGAAGCCAGGGCCCCAAAGCAAACTTTTGGTTGCCCCCCCCCTCCCGCCCACCTCCCTGACCACGACCATGTACCAGTACATGCTGTTAGATAATGTAGATAATACAAGGGGCAAATACCCGACCATACATATCACCATCATACTGCTACCAAACAAATCCCACTATACCAAGACCAACATTACCAATAACGCTATTACATAAGGACCTGATTATACCACCAGAACACGACCACAAATTACCACCACATAGTGACTGAATAATACCCTACACTATTACTGATCAGTCTACAAAGACCAATACTGTCTAATAATAATAATAATATGTAATAATATAGTGACCATATAGTGGTATATACCAGTGTACACAGGCTCTGCAGACTGTATATTACCTCCATACAGTGACCATATAGTGGTAGACACCAGTGTACACAGGCTCTGCAGACTGTATATTACCTCCATACAGTGACATATAGTGGTAGACACCAGTATACACAGGCTCTGCAGACTGTATATTACCTCCATACAGTGACCATATAGTGGTAGCTATCAGTGCACACAGGCTCTGTAGACATATAAGTGATTACAGTGCAGTTACATCTTGTGACTCACAGGTGACGTTTCTCTGACCAGTCGTTGACTTTCTCTTTTGTTCTGCATCCGGTCCAGTCCGCCATCATGATGACATCTCCCGACCACTTGTCCCTGCAGATTTAGACACAAATATCTTAGAATCCTGACTTTTCCAGCACCTGCACCCCTGGCTATATGGGGTCCATTTAGGCAGGCAGGGTTTAGATAGGATAATATGGGGCCCCAAATAGGCAAGGTTTAGGTATCAATAGAGTGCCCATATAGGCAGGCAGGGTTTAGGTAGCTATAGGGAGCCATACAGGTAGACAGGGTTTAGGTAGCTATAGGGGCCATATAGTTAATGGTTTAGTTAGATAAAGGGGACCCATATAAGTAGACAGGCAGGCTTGTGGGGGTATACGGCAGGCATGTGAGGGTATACGGCAGGCATGTTTGGGTGTAGAGGTAGGCATGTGGAGGCTGTATAGGCAGGCATGTGGGGTCTGTATAGGCAGGCATATGGGACTGAATAGGCAGGCATATGGGGCTGAAAAGGCAGGCATAAGGGGCCGTATGGGCAGCCATATGGGAGCTGTATAGGCAGGCATATGGGGGCGTATAGGCAGGCAGGCCTGTATGGGCTGTATAGGCAGGCAGGCATATAGGGGGCTGTATAGACAGGCAGCATATAGGGGGCTGTATAGGCAGGCATATGTGGGGTATAGGCAGGCATATGGGGGGTAGGCAGGCATATGGGGGGTATAGGCAGGCATATGGGGGGTATAGGCAGGCATATGGGGGTATAGGCAGGCATATGGGGGGTATAGGCAGGCATATGGGGGGTATAGGCAGGCAAATGGGGGTATAGGCAGGCATATAGGCAGGCATATGGGGGGGGTATAGGCAGGCAAATGGGGGTATAGGCAGGCATATGGGGTGTATAGGCAGGCATATGGGGTGTATAGGCAGGCATATGGGGGTATAGGCAGGCATATGGGGGGTATAGGCAGGCATATGGGGGTATAGGCAGGCAGCTGGGGGGTTTAGGCAGGCATATTGGGGTATAGGCAGGCCTTATGGGGGGTATAGGCAGGCATATGAGGGGGTATAGGCAGGCATATGAGGGTATAAGCAGGCATATGGGGGTATAGGCAGGCATATGGGGGGTAATTAGCAGGCATATGGGGGGTCAATGGCAGGCATATGGGGGTATAGGCAGGCATATGGGGGGTATAGGCAGGCATATGGGGGGTATAGGCAGGCATATGAGGGGTATAGGCAGGCATATGGGGGGGTATAGGCAGGCATATGGGGGTAAAGGCAGGCATATGGGGGCTGTATAGCAGGCATATGGGGTATAGGCAGGCATATGGGGGGGTATAGGCAGGCATATGGGATAGGTAAAATAAGAAATCACTTACTCACCTCGGTCCACGCTCCCCCGGTGCGCCGCTCGCTCCGCTCTGCTGCTCTCCCTGCAGCCTCTGCGCTCAGTGTGGGCGGCGCGGTGATGTGACGTCACCGCGCACGCCCACATGATCACAGAGCGCCGCAGGGGGAAGTAGCAGAGCGTAGCGATCGGCGCTCCGTACTGCTAGCTCCAGCCAGCGCTGCCTCTGAATGCTCGGGCCGGGGGGCCCGGGCGTTCAGAGGGAGTAGGCGCCGGGCCCCGCAGCTCCCCGCCCGCCGCAGTGAACTGTTAAGTTCACTGCCGGCGGGCCAAGGAGCGGCATTACCGGGGTACCAGACGCGGTACCAGCTGCCCCGGGGCCCCCCTAAGCGCAGGGGCCCCGTAGCAACTGCTACCCCTGCTACCTCGGTAGTTACGCCCCTGCCGCCACCGATATCCGGACACACATACAGTTAGATGCTTCTGCGGAGCAGAGAGCGAAGGCCCTCCGCTCCGCAGAGTACACTGATGAGCCACAGGAAGGATGTGGCTCACCAGAGTACACAGCACAGGCGGCGAGTGTCATCACGCTGCATGCGCGGCCTGGTGACGTCACGCCGCCTGAAGAAGACCGGGAGCAGCGACAATGGCATGTGAGCGCAGTTAAGTGGTTGAGGTGCTGTCAGTTTTTATGTTTAATTAGCCCTATACATGCTGGGGGATCTATAAACTGCATCTATACATGCTGGGGGACCCTATAAACTGTGTCTATACATGCTGGGGGACCCTATAAATTGCATCTATACGTGCTGGGGGACCCTATAAACTGCGCCTTACGTGCTGGGGGACCCTATAAACTGCGCCTTTACGTGCTGGGGGACCCTATAAACTATGTCTGTGTGCTGGGAGACCCTATAAACTGCGTCTATACATGCTAGGGGACCCAATAAACTATGTCTGTGTGCTGGGGGCCCTATAAACTGCATCTATATATGCTGGGGACCCTGTAAACTACCTCTAGATGTGCTGGGGAACCTGTAAAAAACCTCTGAGATGTGCTGGGGGTGAGCAGTTAAACTACCTCTAATTGCAGGGGAACTGTAACCTACCTCTAGAAGTGGCAGGGGAGCCCTGTAAACTGACCTCTAGTATGTGCTGGTAAACCTGTAACCTAGCCTACAAGATGTGCTGAGTAAGCCTGTAAACTACCCTCTATATGTGCAGGGGAAGTCCAGAAACCTACCACTAGAATATGCTGTGTAAACCTGTAACCTATTTATCACATGTGGGCTGTGGAGCCTAAAACCTAACTATAAACTAAAATATATAGATGCATGGGGGACCTATAAGCTACATGTATGAACTTTGGGTCCCTAAATACCTACCCTATATGTTACTGGTATCTCCTGTTACCTACTAGGTAATAAGGAGGTAAGGACTAGGATTAACTATCAAGTAGAAAAACACAGAAACTATAATTACGATGTTGAAAATCACGGTAATACCAGTATTTTAAAAAGCGGCATAAAAGCCCAAGAATACACATAAGAACCTATTTGGCCAGCCCTAAAACTTACGCCCCCGCAATTACTTTCAAGTAAATGTGTGGTTCCGTATAAGGTGAGAGACATCCCAGCAAGATGGTGGTGGACAATATGGTCCTCCAAACAAGGTTTGTTGTTCGAGGGTATCCCAGGAAAAAATGAAGGAGTGATCACCAATTTTCGGCGGTCTGGGGAAACTTACATAGAATTAAGTGGTATAGGTAGGTCTAGCCGCCTATCTAGTCATACATCGGCTTAGACATGTGGATGTTTGTTTTTTTTTTTTTTTTTGATTAACAAATAAAACATTATTTGGAGGATCAGGCAATATGGTAACATCTAATATAACATCAGAGTTTTTACATACACACAGGCCTTCATCAAAAGCGAATGTATCATACTGGATACAGTGCTATGTTGGATACAATGACTATTGGCATAAACCATGGGGCAATTATAAAAGACAGTGACCGTAGTTTGTTGAGTACAGAATGAACCTCGATACCCGAACGCCTGCAGGAACAGTGCAGTTGGAAACCAACTGAACAAAAGGGTAAATGCTTACACAGGTCTGAACATAATTCTATTTGTATGCTCAGTTGTCAATTGAGCCATAAACAGGGCCCAACAGACATGGTCGAGGAATACAAAAAAGTATGGTATATAAAATAAAACCTATGTTCAATTACTTCAAAAATTAAAGAAGAAAAAAACGTATAGGGCAAACGCCCAGGACTAAACAGACGAGGCCTAAGGGGCTCTCTAGCATCTGTATTCCAGTGCCCTTAAAGGGACCACCGTGCCAGAGGAGCTCAGCCAACGTCCCCTAAGATCTTATCAAAATTACCTAATTATGGTTCTACGCTTAAACAACCACATCTGGATGCGGTGAGCATGGGTGCCGTTTATCAAGACGCATCCATGTCGAGCCAACAAAGGGGATCTAGTGGCCAATCCATCGTCCGCTGTGCCCCCGCAACCCGTGTGGGCAATAGCCATTACCTTAGCATAGCTAAATGGACATCTGTCAGCAAAGCATTATCACACAGAAACGAAACCCCAAGCTGAGTCAGCCACAGGTCCAAACAGACATACTAATAGGGGTACATGAGCGGAGACTGGGCACGCCATCCTGTCCATTTAGCAAACTGAATGACCTGGGACCAAAAACCCAGCACCTTCGGCGCAGTACCAAAACGCATGGTGCAGAAAAGGTACCCGAGTTTAACTGCCACTTGGGGCATTCATTCCCATCAAGAACCCCGGGTCGTAACCCCTACTTAGATCTAGATGTGGTATAATAAGAATTCTATACAAAATGAAAATTTGCGTCACTTCTATCATTAAGGATTAGAAGAACTGAAACTAGGGTGGAGGAATACACATGTCCCTCCCATTGCTCATCCGTCATCGGCCCAGGTCCGTCTCGCCACCTTCCTCGAGGCCCACCAAGACGACCCTCCCCCTACTCTGCTGCGAGGAAAGAAGAGCATAGAAATGCGAAATCACATGGGCGGTGGCTTCGGGGGAATGAAGCAACCGAGGGAAGGGAATTTATTGTGAAACACTACCTCAGTATGGACCCAATTGGGAGGTAACAGCAATTTATTTCACCCTAAGATAAGTAAACAATTGAAGATGAGGGAAGGCCGAATTCCCGCCAGCCAAGTACTGGTGAAGGTGTCTGATCCCTGAAATGTAGTATAGAAATGATGGGAGAGATATACCACACCTCCCCAGGCACCGCCAATGAACCTCACAGGACATGCTGACAGCTCAGGAAATAGTTTAGCATGCCATATTGGAGAAAATAAACTCGATACCTCAGATAGTATAGAGAGCGCACCTTCTGCCACACCAAAAGGGCCTGTCTCAAGATATGGAAGTCGCGTAGCCAACCCCTTTGGCATAAAAGCCTACCACAGAAAAAGGAGCCTGCAGGGGATGTAGGTTACCCTCGGCTAAATTGGGACACAATCATGGTTTGTAACCCTAAGCTGCTCCTAGGCGACCCCCATCTGTCAGGATGCATACAATTGTGACCTGCCAAATAGTATAGATTTAATGTCCGGAATGTGTAGCTGGCCCACCCCTATCATCCCAAGGGGCCGTTAGACAGTCTGCCGCCACTCGGCGATTTCTGCGTCCCAGCCATAATAAATGATGAAGCAGCACTAAACCCCGGAGGCGACGGATCAGGCTGGCAAGTGAGTACACTGGGGCCTGTTGGAGAACATAGATAATTTATGGGTAGGAGTGTCATCTTGACCAGACTAATAACGCGCCGGGCAAGATGTTTATAACAAGACAAGACTTATTTGTTTCCAATTATTGATTGTGTTTTGCCAAAAACATGCAGAGAGGGGGTAAAGATTTAGGATTCTCGTAACTCTGAACCGAATCTGGAATACTTGTATCCCGGAGATAGGTAAATGGAGGAAGGCGCCAAACTAACGGTAGAGGCAACAGCAACTTCCGTAGGGACGGAGGGTCAATTGGCAGAATTTTAGATTTCTCCCAATGATCGAGACACCTTAGAAGGAAGGCCCAAACTCCCTAATGACCCCAAGGTGGGAACCCAGGGAATCCTTCGTCAGATTAGAGATTATAACAGAGTAAACGTCAGCTGGTAAGGCTAAATTTTCACGAGATAGAAGAAAATCAGACAGGCCTCAAGACAGCGAGCTTCTGATCGTGGACCATTGCACTGCCAGGGGCTCCACTGCTAGGGCGAAAAGCAGGGGGAAATGGGCCATCCCTGCCTTCGGTCCACGATGCAATTTTAAAGGGATCTGAGACCCATCCATTTAACGGCTAACCCTAAATGGGGTCCTATGAAGAGCAACCGCAACCAATTTAACAAGAGGGCCAAAAACCGAATTGCTAATGCTCCAATGGACAAAGAGAAAGTACCATTCAATATGAGGTCGAAGCTTTTGGCCGCGTCCAAGAGAGACTACATTCTAGAGCCCACATCATCGTGAGTAGCTTGTAAATTAGTAAATAATCGTCTCAAGGGATTTAGCGCTGTCGACTTCCCGGGCATAAATCTGGCCGTTAGGTCCGCGTGCACAATTGATAGGATAACCTTAATCATCCTCCTAGCAAGTAATTATGGCCAGGAATTTGGATGTCAGAGCTTGGAACAAAGATATGGGGCAGGTATGATTCTCAAAGTTTAGGTGTTCATTCCAGGTTTTAGGAAGTCACTACAATGATATGCCTCGTACACATTGAGGGGCGGGGGAGATTCAAGTCTCGCATAGCAGCCGGTATACTTCCAAAAGCAGAGGACAATAAGTCCCTCATATTCCCTGTAGAATTCGTTCGGGAGCCCATCACGAACCTGTAGAATTGAAGTTGGTAAAGAATGAATGGAGTCAAATTATTTCTTGTCTTCAGTAAAAGGGGCCAATCTAAGAACCCTCTATCCTCGAGCTGATATGATAGGTGAAGGGGTAGGTGCGCGACAGTAGTCCCTAATCTCAGGATTTGAAACTGTGATTTTAGGCGGCATACAGTTAGATAGCAATAGCGAAACTGCTCAAGTAATAGCTAGTGGGTCACGGGTAACAGACCCCATGCGTAACCGAATATCCAGCTCTGGAATCACCGGAGGTTCAGAGTTCACCCCGTGAGCCGATGCAATGCCAGAATCTTGCCGACATTTTTCCCCATGCTCAAAGTAGGAACTGTCCTACTAAAAAACAGCTTTTTCATGAGCCTTTGAATGTAAGCCAGTCTGGTACAGTCTGGTCCGATCACAGCCTTCGGCTCACCGATTTCCCTTCTCACAAGAAGGGTCTCTGTATACCGTAGCGCAGTTTTCCCCGCCTCCGTGTCACCCTTCCTAGCAAGCTGAAGCTCTCTGTGCGCAGGCCCTTCTTAAGGTCGCTAATCGGCAGAAGTCAGGAATGCCCCTCGCGTACGCCTTAAAGGCATCCCCATGACAACAGGCCACCGCCCTGGATGCCGACCCCCGCGCCCCATCCGACCGCGCATTTTCCAGGAAGAAATGCGCCACTTTGTCGAGGAAGTACGGTGTGGGAGGCAAATTTTGCAACCAAGAACGGTTCAAGCGCCACCTAGTTCTGGGAGGCTCTGTTACCAATTAAGAGACAGCCAACCTGGAAGCATGGATTCCGATACATGATACTAGCAAGATAATGGCACTGACACCGACAACAAGATGGAAAGCAGAGATTGCGGTGGACAACATAAGATCAATACGCATAAGCGCGTGGAATTGCCGTGTAAAACAGCATATTGACGTGTTGTAGGTTTCTATAACGCAGGCAGTCGAGGTGACTCCAAAGTCGTACCATGTAATGAGTAGCGTAAGAAGGTGCGGGTCCCATGGGCCTATATGAACATGTGATGTTTGTTAACCTGTATTCCCAATATACCACACCACCTAGCTATTGTAGCTTTAGAATACTTCTTTGATATAAGTAATGGAACTTCGTGATGAGGAAAAATCAATTCATCATACAAAGTGTCTACTTCCTGTTTTGCAAAACAATATTTATCAAATTTTGATAGATCCTTTTACCTACGATAAGAAGGAGCACCAATGGGGCATCTAGCATCCCCCACAATTGCGAACTTATACATGGCCGTGGTTGGAGCTAGCAGGCCGTGTATGGTTGCAATAATCCAAATGTGGAGGATAACATCAAATATGGGTAATGTGAACGTTACATCGACGACCTCCTGTTGTGTGGGGTACCTGCGATGTGACGTCATCGCCCCAAATTTGTGGGGACCCGATCCATGACAATCCATTGTAACTTAAAATTACATTTCGATATAATTCAGAAAAAATTCATTCCTCCTGGATTTGGAGTTAAAAGGTGAATCCTGACCTAGTGTGAAAGTATACCTCCAAACAATATAAAAACCGCACTGTGGGAATACACTTTTACAGGCCACAAGTAATCCCCCAAAACATACAATGCGGCATCCCAAGGGGGAATATATTAGAGCTGGAGAGCTTTTCCCGGATAGGGTTTCCAGGAAGAGAAATTATTATCGATGGCAGGTTGAAGAGTAGGGGGTCCCCAACACACCCCCCTAGATAGGTTTTAAAAAAGGAAAAAAATAGAAACAACAGGATCGTTATGGAAAAAAAGAGAAGAAAAGGGAGGGGAGTGAAAGAAAATTTGTATTTTAAACGGGTTACAGTTGATTATAATAAAAAAAAAAACATCTTCTATAAAAAGTGCAATACTACGTCAAGATAATTTTTAAAAAGAGTATGTGGAAAAAGGGGTAAAAGTGTGCAAAAAGGGTAAAACTCTAGCGAATGATCTTCCCCCAGTATTATATAGCAAAAAAAAAATATTACATGGTTGCAAAAAATGGGCTGTTTCCATGTGGGAAAACAGAGTAATTTGTGCAACATAATGTAAGGGTGATACATTGCCAACGCACCTTTTACAAGGAAAATTTAAATTGAAGCAGTATGGAACTGCGAACGCCACTTATCAATTAATTGTTGCACCCTTGCAATTCTATCTAGGCATTACTTTAAGGAAATTTAAGCTAGAATTGCAAAACCCCTGGCAGGCATCAAAAACAAAAAGTAAATTTTATCGGGGATCTAGACATTTCGTTAAAAACACAGGGGAGCGGATTGATTTTTAAAGTGTGGAAATGGAAAGGGTAAAAAAAGACATAGAGGGGAGATTGGGAAAAAAAGTAAGGGTTTCAAAGGGGGCCTTTTGGTTCTTACATGCGTTTCCGCTTCCCCAAAGGCAAAATAACGACATGATTCCATGTACATACATTAAAAAAAATGTAAAAAGTAAAAATCTTTCATTTTAGAAAATCACATATATTTGATGAAGCATTTTGCAAACCAAAGTTGTTAACCGCAAATTGCCAAAAGTGTTTAAAATTAAATTTATAAACGCCCCCCGAGGCATGATAAAGAAATGAACTCATTTAATAAATTGAAAAACGTAAAGTTTAAAGGTTTTTAAAAAATACATTTTTAAAAATCGATTATTGCATGAAGCTTTTGCAATCCCATGTTGGTAACCTGCAAAAAATTTCCAAACATGTTTGAATATATATATATAAACGCCCTGAGGGTGATAAAGACTTTATTTCTGTTTAAAAACTTTTAAAAATGTCAAAAGTTTTTAAGCATACATTTTTAGAAAAACCATTATTGCTTTAAGCATTTTTTGGCAAATTTATGTTGTTAAACTGCAAAACTGCCAAAAACTGTCGAATTTAAAAATTATATAAACGTTAGGGGGCCGCATTAATAAAAACAATAGGTTTTTGCAATACAAAGGATTTTATTTGGAAGCAATGAATTTGAGCTACCCCGGGTTAAAATTTAAACCAAAACGCCCATGACCCATTTTTCAGGAAGTTTTTTAAAGTTTGTTCACTTTGGAAATGTTTGTTCAAAATTTAAAAATGTCGTTAAAAGGTCCTGGGGTCCCGAAAAACGCGGGTTTTTTTGCTATCTTGTGGAAAAATGAAATGTAATAAAAAGTTTGTGAAGTAACCCTTTGGTCCGCTGGAAAATTTCCCTTGGTGAATTTTTTGATTTGAAGTAAGGAGCAGGCTGGCGTCTCCGGCGGAAGAAAGGGGAACCAGCAAGCAAAGCAGCAGGAAAAACAAAAAAACGTAAGGGGGAAAAAAGCCCCAAAAAAATACTCACGGGAAGGGGTAAGCGGCAGCTTAAATTTCTGTTTGGACTATAAAACTAAATAATAGTTTTTGGGGACCCTTTAAGTCCGTATTTACGGGGGCCCCATTACCCACCCAATGTAAGGGAGCCCTGTTACCCATCCTGGAGGAATTTATCTTTTTATTATACTGGGGGGCCCTATTACCTTCAATATTTGGCCCTATTACATATCTTTAAAAACTGGGGGGGCACTATTACCTTTTTTATTTGGGGGCCCTACTATCTATTTACCGACTGGGGGACCTTATAATCTATCTAGGCAGGCCGGGTGGGCTATCTAGGCAGGCTGGGGGGGTATAAAGGCAGGCTGGGGGGGCTATGCAGGCAGGCAGGCTGGGCTATCTAGGCAGGCCCGGGGGGGTTATGGGGGCTGGGGGGGTAAAAAGGCAGGTGGGGGTTTTAAGCAGGCAGGCTATGCAGGCTGGCTGGGAGGCTATGCAGGCAGGCGGGGGGGGGATGCGGCAGGCGGGGGGGGGGTACTAGGGGGCCGGGGGGGCTTCTAGGCAGGGCAGGGGGGCATAAGGCAGGCTTGGGGGGGGGTACGGGAGGTTGGGGGGGCATACAGGCAGGCGTAGGGGGTATACGGCAGGCTTAGGGGGTATATGGCAGGTATCTGGGGGTATACGGCAGGCTTAGGGGGTATACGGCAGGCTTAGGGGGTATACGGCAGGCTTAGGGGGTATACGGCAGGCTTATGGGGGTATACGGCAGGCATAGGGGGTTATACGGCAGACATATGGGGTTATACGGCAGGTATATGGGGGTATACGGCAGGCTTAGGGGGTTATACGGCAGGCATATGGGGTATACGGCAGGCATATGGGGTATACGGCAGGCATATGGGGTATACGGCAGGCATATGGGGGTATACGGCAGGCATATGGGGGTATACGGCAGACTTATGGGGCATACGGCAGGCATATGGGGATATACGGCAGGTTTAGGGGGGTATATGGCAGGCTTAGGGGGTATACGGCAAGCATATGGGGTATACGGCAGGCATATGGTGGTATACGGCAGGCATATGGGGGTATACGGCAGGCATATGGGGGTTTACGGCAGGCATATGGGGGTATACGGCAGGCATATGGGGGTATACGGCAGGCATATGGGGGTATACGGCAGGCATATGGGGGTATACGGCAGGCATATGGGGTATAAAGGCAGGCATATGGGGTATATAGGCAGGCTTAGGTGGTATACGGCAGGCATATGGGGTATATAGGCAGGCTTAGGTGGTATACGGCAGGCATATGGGGTATATAGGCAGGCATATGGGGTATATAGGCAGGCTTAGGTGGTATACGGCAGGCATATGGGGTATATAGGCAGGCATATGGGGTATATAGGCAGGCATATGGGGTATATAGGCAGGCATATGGGGTATATAGGTAGGCTTAGGTGGTATACGGCAGGCATATGGGGTATATAGGCAGGCATATGGGGTATATAGGCAGGCTTAGGTGGTATACGGCAGGCATATGGGGTATATAGGCAGGCTTAGGTGGTATACGGCAGGCATATGGGGTATATAGGCAGGCATATGGGGTATATAGGCAGGCATATGGGGTATATAGGCAGGCTTAGGTGGTATACGGCAGGCATATGGGGTATATAGGCAGGCATATGGGGTATATAGGTAGGCTTAGGTGGTATACGGCAGGCATATGGGAAGTCGTTCTGGGCTCTTTGGTTACCATACATATTAATCATCTCTTCAATTTGTCATCAATTTTCCCCTTACAACCACGTCCAAGGAGATTGGCTATAGTCCTGTATGCCTTAAACTTCTGCATATGTGCAGCCTCCTTTTTGCTCCTCACCTGCCAAGTAGGAAGGGAATAGTTTACCCAGAAAGAGGAGAAAATGAGGCAACAAACTGTGTCAAAATTGCACAAAATTCTGTTATAGAATTTTGCTGAAAAGCAAGTCAACATATAGCTGGTATACGATATTAGAAAAGACTAAGAATGTAACAAATTTATCAAACAGCATAAACCACTGTGATTTAGTGGATCCATAGAATACCTAGTCTAAGTTAACACTATCTAAGTTTTAGGATTAGTTAATTTGCCCTATTATGTTGTGGTCACTTTTACCAAAGTTCCACTGATTTATACTGCAAAAAATATAGGTATGGAGTAGCATAGCAAACTTTGCTATTACGTAAAACAGTATCCAGAAAATAAAAGTATACTGCGCTGTATATTTCTTTTTAACAACGAGATTCTATGAGTGATGTATCCTACTGTCTGTCATTACACTGGGATATATCACAACCTTTCTGTTAGAGGTATACATTGTAAGATCCTCCTGACTTTTACAGATGATGGCTTTGTAATGGAAGAAGAGAGAAGAGGGAACAAACTGTACAGAAGTGGGACAATGAAATGTGAAAGAGACGAGGAGGAATAGTTGAATGACAAAGACCACTGTGTCCACAAGCTGAACGTGACGATCTTATCACCTCTGCTTTCTGCTAAGACTGTGTGGACTTGAAATAAAGGGCCCATCTATAACCCAAAACTCATTCAAAATAACATTCCCCAAACATTTTTATTTCTAATGGGTGGATGGCCCACGTTATTATTTTTAAATTTTTTCTAACATTAGGGGGGGGACCCCAGGTAAAAAAAACTGTCCATAAAACACCACAATGGCCACCATAATGCCAATTTTATTGCAACCATGATAGGCTGTCGTGTTCTTCCCTTTTGGTACCTTTGCCGCGAACCCATCTTCCCCCACTTAAAAGATATAAAATTTTTCCCAAAATGAAAGAAAGAAAGGACCAGTATGAACACAAAGAACATAAGACTATAGTGAATGGGCTATTCTTCAAACAATGATAATTTCCCTTTTTTTTATGTTGTGTATTTTATCTAATGGTTGGGAAGGGGGTTAATCTACTTGGCATTTGGGGAAGACAGAGGGAAACAGTATAGCTGGACCTGCAGTCTATCGGTGTGAGGTACAGGGAGGGGCTGCAGGTTACACAGTTTTTTCGCGGTGTACTGCGCTCTAATATGAGCGTAATGCGCCCCAATATTACGGGAATCTACAGTTCTTAGGAACTATGGGGTTACCCCCCTTTCCCCGGGGATACAATAAAGGCGGGGGATAAAATACATGTCAAAAGCGGCGCGGTGATGCTGCTTTGGGGCCGTGCCTGCCGGCCCCTCGCGTCGCGGGAGTATCCCGATCAGCGCGACTTTGAAAACCCCCCGTAAAAAGTGGCCGTACAGACGCCCCCCCCAATCAAAACCTGTGAACTTACCCTTGGGATGTTCGATGGGTTTTTTTAATACATTTTTCAGATCCAAAAAAATTTCAAAACAGCACCCCAAAATGTACGAAAGTTTGGATGATTTTTGCTGCAGCAGAAACGCACCCTATATGTTCCCTAAGGGGGGGTTCAGTGAGCCCTTGGAACCCGCCCCCCGTCCCTGTATTGACGTGCTGCCCCAGGGGGGAAAACGCCAATGGGCGACGTCCCTGCGTGCTAAAGTGCTGGGGCCTCAGAAGGAAGAAAAAGTAGAAGTCCGGGTCAAACCAAATCAGGGGAAAGCCAAGCCACAAATCAGAACCAGAGGGATAAAAAGTAAACAAGCGAGGCAAACCGAAAGGGAGCGGGTACAAAATCAAAGACAAGCCCGGGGGCAGGGGAACAAACCGAGGTAGGTCAAGGTAAAAAAAACAAAGCAATGCACGGTAGCAAGGCAGCCAGGGATAACGCAGGGCAGCACTCAGTAGCAGGGGGTTTAAAAGTTTATCCCCCAATTTAAACCGCCCTGTAGTGATTGGGGCGGGGGTTTTTTCCTCCCCTTGGGTGGTGCGGGTTGCCCCGTGTCAGGAGGGCGGGCGTCTTACTCCCAGCTCCCAGCAGGGCTGTCTATGGGTGAGGTCGTGATCGTGCTGAGACTTTCCTCCGCAAGGGGTGCCCAGCCCCCGCGTACCCCCCCCCCTTTTAGGAGGGGCCCTGGACCCTTCCCTGGTTTTTGGGTTTTTTCTGGGTGAGAAATCTGGAATTCCCCACAGGTCATCAGCAGGTGGATTTAGCTGAAAACCTGATCTTCCCCAGGGGCCAAACCCCTTCCCAAAGGACCCGGTACTGCAGTGACTTTTGGGGCCTTTTGAGAATCCCAAAAAACGGGGCGTTTCAATTTAACTCCCCTCTATACAAACCCGGAGGGGGAGGTCTAGAGGGGGAGTAAAGGTAATGTACCCCTTAAAAATTGGCCCATGAACCCTTATTTT